>ARYC01004748.1:0-12412 GCA_000711775.1 Oxytricha trifallax
ATCAATCACAGAATGACTAGTTCTCAAACTAGTGCAACTATTCTCAGCAGAATCAATACAGTCAGAACTTTGCAAATGATTTAAGTAAGCATCGTGACTCAAGCCTGGTTTCTAATTACAATGCTCCATGCTAATAGAGCCCTTTATCTCTTAATAGCTACCCTGTAAACCTAATGAACCAGAACCAAATACCAAATTTATCAACAGTAATAAAACCAAAATATCTTATCCAATACTACTGACACTGCTACAAAAAGTTAAGGCTCAACTCACACAGCCCAAATTAGCTCTTAACAAACTATGGGTTTTGGACCAACAAATAGCATACCAGCTCAAAATAATGCAAGTGGTTCCAATGCTTAGAAGAAAGTTAGCAGACCTAAAAAAAGAAGTAAAGCTTAAAAAGCAAATGAAAAGAAAAATCTCAAACTTATTGCACCCAAATCTAAAGTTGCCTTATAAGAAGAAGATAGTCATACTGATCCAACTTACGTGCCATAACAAACAAAGAAAGTTAAGAAAGGCAATAATCTTACTTAAAGTCCCATATCAAAAGCAGCTACTGATTAGAACATGCCTTTGGAAGAAAAAATCCTTAGTGGAACTGATTCTGATAATGAGTCTCGTAAACAAGCTGAAAATGTCAATGCTAATTCAGATTAGTCACAGAGTGTTGCTAAGAAGACATAACCCACCTCGATCCAAACTCCCAGCATGATTAGGGATTGCATGAAATAAATCCATAAAGTGCCTGATCAATCCCAAAAGCCTTTTGATGACATTTTAATCGAAAAGGGACTCAGCCAAAACAATAGGTACAGTCAAAATAGTTAGAATGTGCTTCCACAAGCTCAATCCAGGCAGTTGAATCCTGGTTTCTAGAATCAAAGTGGGAATATCTTCAATTACTTCAGTCCCTAGAAGAGTGATTAAGTGTCTTCAACTGCTGCTTAAACTCCAATCAAGATGCAAGTCTTAAATAATCAGCACTCTGGTATCATCAGAGATTAGAGCTAAGCCCTAACTGGTATGAACTAGAACTCATATATGGGCAGTCCAGTTGCAAATCTACCCCTATCTAATTAAATCTACTATTATAACTCCCTACAGCCAACTTAATCTTTCTTCTCATAATATCCAAGCCCTGCAATAAGTCCCATCAATCCACTTATGATTCTCTGCCCCAATGCAGCAACTCTAAAATTTCTACTTGGCTTAAAATTCTGTCATAGGAAGTGGAAACAACCCCTTTATGAATAGTATGAATAACAATTCTAGTATGAATAACAATTCATAAGTTCCTGATAATAAGTCCAGAAAAACTAGAACCCTATAGATGTAAGAAAAGACCCTATAGGTGGTAGAGAAGAAAGGAATCGAGAAAGGAAACAAAAACAAAAAGGTTACAAAGAGAACTAAAAAACAGAAGAAGAAGGCAAATGTTAAGAAGAGACAGTTTCCTGCTTTCAGTGAATTGGTCTAGCAAACATTAATTTAAAACCCCGTTAATCAGAATTCCTCCTCAAAAGAAGGTTCCTTAGAAGATTTATTGATGCAATGCGGAAGAGCCTGATCAAAACGTGTATTTGACCCAACAATAGCAAAATTCACTTTCAAAACCCCAGTCTTGCTCTAAGAACTTGAGCGCTAACCAACTTCAACAGGATTCCCAAGTGCAAGTTGATGGCAACAAAAGGAATGAAAGAATTTGCTCCTGTGATGAGCTTACAACAGTCATAGTATGAGCTTTCGTTCTCAAGACACCCAGGCGGCGGTTAGGATGACTAAGTTTAGTTCAATGAGTACAACCTGCAGAATTAACAACATGCCAACTCCTCTTAAGTGGAATTTGGGGAGATTCAATAAGATAGACTCAATGAGTAAGATGTTGATGACGATGATTATGAAAAGGGTATGATAGCATTGGGTAGCCACTCTTCTTCTTCTCAGGAAGAGAAACAGCATGAGGAGGAGCAGAAGTAGTAAGAGTAACAACAAAAGCAGAACCAAGATCTACTACAAGAACATGAGAAAAATTAAGAACTAAATCTGGAAGAGACACAATCAGAACAAGAAATAGATTAAGATCATCCATCACAACAGCTCTAGATTCAGAAGAAGCTCGAAGAGCAGCAAGAGTAGATCGAAGAGCAGAAGCAAGAGTAGATCGAAAAGCAGCAAGAGCAGAAGCAAGAGTAGATCGAAGAGCAGAAGCAAGAGCAACCACAAGAGCAGCAAGAGTAGCAGCAAAGAGTAGCAGCAAGTGCAGCAGCAAGAGCAACCAAGAAATCAACCAGGACCAAACAACAGCAACATAGACCAGGGTGTAGGATTGCCTCAAGACTAGAACAATCAGGCTTTGCCAGGAAATTCATCAGACATCGTCAAGAAAGATGGGGACAAGGATGGTCTAGATGATGATGATCTCCAGTAGTGAAGCTCGTTGCTGCTCTTTCATTTATAATATTTCTCAAGTATATTCTCCCATAAACTTAAGTGTTTATTGTTTGACAAGTTATTCTATTATTTCAATAAGATAATTACCTTTGCTTTAATTCTAACACTATTATTATTTATATATGCAATGCTCAATTTATAATAAGTGTTGAGCTTTTCTTTAGTCGAATAATTTAAATTAATTATAATAATTGTATTTATCTGGCCTTTTTAATGCAGCACTCATTCATAACAGACTAAGCAGGGTAGAATCTGGCTGGCACTCAAGTCCTTCAAATCATGGATGAATCGCTGGAGTTCTACAGAATCGTGTTCGGCATCCAACTTGCCTTTCACACCATCAGAACAATTCAGGTTGAGGGCCTTTACAAGGGAGACGACTAAGAACTTATCCGATTTGTGATAGATGTCATGAACTTTAGGTATAGGCCTGCTTAAGCTTTAGAGCTAGGTTGATCAACTCAGCGCCTCTTCACAACTAAGAGTAGTATAGTTTGAGTTTCAAGTATTAATGAAGCGTAGCCTTATCAGTATAAAATTTCGTCTATAATAACCAAATAAGTGCTTTATTATTTTTATTAAGTAATAATCATATAATTCTATAATAAAACTTAAGAATGAAGTCAAGCAAACATTTTTTTTTTTTTTTCTTTTTATTGTCGCTTTCTCTTACGAAGGGGGCAGCACTGCTTCACCTTCAAGCACTCTGCTCATGCACCTGGTGGATACATCGTCGAGATTTACAAGGTGAGCAACTCATCAAAGTTAACTTACTCCTCAAGTATAGGTGATCGATGAACGCTTCAAGCGAACTTTCAAGTTCCAGGTGGATCCTCAAAGTGGATTTTCAAACGTTGTACTTCTGGAGGTTTCTCCGAGTGAACCAATTGTGGTGGTAACCTATAAGTGGTGTGGCTATCACAACGTATGGATATACCCATTCAAGAAGGAGGATCCACACATGCACTAATAGTATATTAATCTTGATCCTGACGATCCTTCAGACGGTTGGTTCTTCAGTTTTGATAACGACAGACTTATACAAGTGGAGTAAGCAATACTATTATACTATTCAAACTATCGCTTACGCGCAATTTATAGCTAAATCAAGGGAGAATACAGAAAGACTGTGAATAAGTATGAAGAGGAAGTGAAAAATCAGCTGACATCTCAGTAGATGCCAGAACCCTAAGATTTTGTTGGAACAGTAACTTTTTCAGTATGATCAATACAAAAGAAAGGAATGATTAAATTAGAGTGAATATATACCTGCGATGGTCTATTCAACTACCAATAGCTTTACACTTTATGTTAAGCAGCTTAAATTAAATAAAAATAATTATGCTAAAAGCTCGTTTAATTACACTAAGTTAATACTAAATTATCTTTAATTAGCCTTTATGGCAATTACATATTGGGTGATATATAATGTTGCAATTATTAATTGAAACAATAAAATAATTAAAACTTAAGAAACCTCCCTAATTCAGCGTGTCAGTTAGCTTAAATTATTTTATGATTAATTAAGTAAGAGTCTTCCTTCCTTACTCTTTGTACTTAACTTTATAAATGAAAAACCAGAAAATTATCAATCATTTTTAATAATAAATCAGGATAAAAAAAAATCAATAGAAAAATCAGAATAAAACAACCACTATCACAAAACCCTAAGTTGCCCTAATTTCTATGATCATGATCACCCAGTTTGCATTTATTTCATAGTAAATTATTAAGGAGTACCTATAATAAGATTAAAAAAAAGGAGATTAATAAATTGAGGGTTGATTATTAAACTTACTTAAATTGCGATTATCTCTTATTGATGCTGATTCCTGATCTGACTCTGACTCTGACACTTGAATTCCTATAAAAGATTAAGAGAAAAATAGTTTGATGAATGATTCTCCTCAGTATTCTTCTGTACCCAACGTAAGAATGAGTTCCAATACATCAAACTTAAGAAGTTGGGGAAGAATACCGCCTCCAATGGTGTCTCATACCCCCACCAAGGGAAGGATCAGCGGCTTGATTCTAGGATTCCAATATCCTCTTGAATCGCTGCCTATTGATCTGGTAAAAAAGAGTTCCAATTCTCTAAAATAACCGGAGAAACATTTCATAAATTTAATTATAAACTGCCTCGCTTAAGTAGGGTTTCTACTAATTTAAATATTCGGTTCTAACTTTAGGGAAGTTTTGATATAATCAAATGATAATTCTGATTTTTGATTATCAATTGTTACATTATCAAAATTACTTGAATCTCTCTGAATTTTCCTTTAGTGATAGTAATCTATACGTTGCTATTAAACCATAATGCTCAGTTTAAAGTAGAGCAAGCATCTCTTTAATTTATTCTTATTTCTAATGATTCTCTAAATTTTGAGAATTAAACCTAAGTAGGAAGTTGTCAATTTCTCAAGTAATTTTGGAAAGAATTTCTTAAATTCTTTAAAAGAGGTTTGATCAACCATAGGCTGTAGTTAAGCCAAGCTCTATGAGTTAATAGAGCTTTTTTCATAATTTGATTATAAATCGATGTATTAAAACTTGTTGAGTTAAAGGTAGCAGAGAACTAAAAGTTTACAAAACCTTTAAATGTAGAGAGATTTTCTAGAGAAACTTTAAAAAGAACTACTTTTTTACTCTTAAATGGAGGGTATCCAACCATAGGCTGCGGCTGGACCCTAATGCTCCCGAGTAGAAGGAGCATGTTAAAATGATGGGGAGTATAAAATATAGGGAGGAGTCGAAAGTTAGGGCAGCAGAAAGTCAGGAGGCAAAAGTTTAATTATGGGGGCTAATTTGCAAATTTTTTAATGTGATAATGAATTATGAAATTCGCTGGCTTAAATAGGGCATTTTTGGAACCATACAACCTGGAGTCATACAGCCGGAGCCATGCAACCTGGATCCATACAACTTTAGGTTGATTCTTGCATAGTAGTTTGAATAAGCAGCTTTATTACTTCTAATTGAACCCTATACATACTTAGCGATTTTTTTATACACTGGTACATGATTTTATGAGATATCTTCAGGATATCTTCCTGGAACCGTACAACCTGAGGGGTGGAACCATACAACCTTGAGGTATCTTCAGCATATCTTCATCTGGAACCATACAACCTTAGAGTGGATTCATGCAACCTAGCCTCTCAAATTGGACTAAACCACCTTAAGTTGAGCTCAATCACTTATATACGATGTTGCTATACCTAATTGCATTGATTGGAGAGGGTATGGTGGTATTGTGATAAGAGTGGTAAGAAAATGCAGGTTTTACTTTAGAATGGTTTTGACTTCTTAAATGTAGCATAGCTTTGAAATTTAGGCCTATTCTCAAACTTAAGTCCAATACACTTGACTTACCCAACTCTCACCTAACCATCCCAAAACCATCCAAATCATCATTAAACATCTCAGAGGCATCGAAAACATCATTAGAGTTGAGGTCAGAGCCCTTAGGCAAAAATCGATGTTTGAAGTTAGAGGCTCAAACTAGGGGTTTGAAAGCTGTTATAAACTGTCATGAAAAACTAAGAATTTTTCAAGTTTGGCCTCTTGAATACTAACCCATAGACATCAGATCAGCTTGTATTTGCATTTAAATATGCATCTATGTTGTATTATATCAAAACAATGTAGTGAGGCTCGCTAATCAAAAAGTAAGCAGAGCTATTAGCAATATTCTCCAAAATTTTATGACTTTGAAATTTAAAGATATCTTCAGGATATCTTCCTGGAGCCATACAACCTAAGGGTGGAACCATACAACCTCAAAACCCAAAATTTGATAAAATCTCATAATAATGAAAAATTTATGCCTAATATAAGTGCATATGAATACTGCAATCGATTGATGCATTATCTAGTCATTTAGGAGAGTGCAATCACAAAGTATAATAGAAGAGTAAATTAGATTAAAGAGTATAGTGCAAGAGATTAGGTTGTGAATGCATTAGGGAAGGGATTATTAATAGTTTGCGAATTAGTCACTGACAGTTGTTTAAGAACGCGATTTCATCCTTAAGGTGCATGATATGTCTTGGGTAGTCTGCTTCAATCATGCCTAAAAGTTCATTAGAAACATCTTTGATAGTGATCTTGCAAGACCAGAGTCGTTGCACTTAGCCAGAGCCTCTGAATTGATTTCCATACGCTGGAGCTGCCTTCTCTTCATCAGAAAGAAATTCGTCTTTACAAACCTTCAGAATCAATTTATTTTAACCTGGCTTTAGCACTAAGTAGAGAATGAAAGCAATTGGCTTGTTCAAGTATTCGTTAGATTGATGAATTGATTTGTCGTCTCTGGCTGCTTGCTGCACTTCCTTGGAAACTACACTAAAGCCACTCCAAGGTTTGAAGAGTCGATCCTTTTTGAAAGCATAATCTAATCCAGCAATCAACACTTTCATATTGAAGGAAGTTGGCCCAACTAGATATCTCATGATATTTTGATGATGAGCGAATATGCCTCACTGCATTAGTTCAAGATTTGCAATACATACTCCTATAGCTATTCTTAGTCTGTAAACATGCTTGAGCTTTGATGCGTTCATCAGGAATTTGCCAAGAGGAAAGAATTTCTAGTTTATACTGAAGCTTTAAATGAACAAACTTTCATCACTGTCAAAGAAAAGATTTTGGCAAGGCAGAATGAACTTGGCGTCTCTATGGTCTCTCAATAAGTTGAATTCGTGATTTGCTCTATTCTTAGCGTGCTGCCTAAACAAAGCTTCAACCAACTGTAAGATTAATAGTTTTGTGTATCGTTCATTTGGAAGACTATCTCTTTGGTTGTTTGCACATACATTATCTAGATATTTTCAAACCCCAAGAAGTTCAAGAACTTTGCAAGAGTCTTCACGTAATCGTCTTCATCGTCTTTAAATGATAAGAAACCCTGTTTTATGATTTGGTTCATTTAGTTGTAATACTGAAAGTAGGAAGCTGTACTATTATTATTCAGCAAATCTTAGCGCCCAACACCAATAAAACTCAAGTTTGACTCAGAGTTTAGTCTTAAATATAAAACTTTTGCATTATCAATCCAAGGTTCAGAATTTGACTTTACTGATTGCGATCCATGGTCTTGCTTGCTATTCTTTGCTGATTGTACCTTCTGTGGTGTTATCACGCAATCAACTTCTGAATGAATGCCAAAGTCGACTTCATCTTCATCTTCACTGGTGCTATTAGATTCTGCTTAGGAATGCATTAACTGATTTTCCATATTAATTTGTGAACTCATACTTTCACTTTCTGAATCGACTGAGTCTTCTAAAATTGATCGCTTAGGTATACTTGTAGAGATAAAGTCGCTTTAGTTATCGCTCTCCTCACTCTGATCCCTCTCAGCTACAAATTTCTTCAACTTTCTCTAAGCCTATAACTTGTGACTTTTCGCTTTTTAGATAGGTTATTACCTACCTAAAGTATTTAGTTAATTACTATTTCTTATATAATTAGGAGCTACCCTATCAAATAACTTACCTTTCTATTATTTCTATTACTTTGTTTTAGTTTATCTTAATCGTTTGTTTTCTATTTCTAGATTCTCACATCTTGCATGTAAAGTGGCAATGCTAACGCGAAGTTTTTAAATGTATGCCTTGCGCTTGATCCTAGACTTTTGAATTGATTTTTACTTCATGTATATCCAGAGCTTGGGTTTGATCTTACTTCTGCTTATTTCAAACTGTGATTATGCTTTGACTTGGTTGAACGAGGCAATTTACTTTGATTTAGAGGGTCTCCAGTACCAATACCATCTTTGAGGAAGCTTTTGTATTTGCTCAAGTCAACTTCATCTCGAAGCTTGTAAAGTTGAGAATCCAAATCAACACATACTACATCTTCTTCAAGTACGTAATCAACAAAAATCTTGGATTCCTTATCTTTGCGCTTGCCATTAATTAATTTGAGTTATTAGTAGCGCTCACAATGAAAGTTCTGGATGTGTCTAGCATAGTTGCTCCACGTAATTCTCTTCGGATTGATGGAGCTACAGTGGAGGCAGTAGCAGTAGACTTTCTTGGCAGTGCTTGCACTTTCCATATTTAATAGTAATTAATTGAATGCTACTTCTTAATTAATTTGATTGCTTAGTATTAAAATTGGCAGACAGATGAGTATTAACCACTCTTAAAATTTTAGGGAAAGTAAAGATGTTATCAATGGCACTCTGTTACTTTATTAGTTTGACTACTAATGCTTGCTCGCTCTCTACTAAAGTAAGCTATAAATTAAATTTGTAACCATTTATAAAAAATGATAATCACTAACATTGAAATACCCTAAGTTGAAAATGCTATACTTGAATATCTTTAGAGTATATCTTCTGGAACTATATGACCAGATGTTGGAATAATATATACAACCTCATTGATTATCTACTTTACTATCTAAGTATGTATAATTTCTATTAACTACAACTCAAAAGTGAAGATAATATGAAAAACACGAGGCGAATAGAATATACATTTTACTTAACTTGGCAGTATATTAATGAAAAGTGCAGTAGAGAGTGAATGGTATTAGAGAAATTTAGTTTTAACTTTTTAAATTGTTTCAAGGCATTATCAGCTATCAATCCTTATTTGCCTCAATTTTCAATATTTAAGCTTGTCTAGCAATCAAACATGAAAGCAATGAATTCTGCAGTTGCAATCATAAATCCAGAGATCCTTCTTTGAAGTTGATACAAGATAAGTAGTCTTGGGTTTACATTTCTATGGTTTGGATAAGTCTGGAAGACTGCATAGCTTTCTTACTTTCTCAAGTCGTTTCTACAATCTTGCCTTTAATCTTGGTTGATAAAGCAACTCATCTTTAAAGATGTCGCATACAACTACTTCTCCAGTTTTTAGTCATCACCTTGAGTAACTGTTGAAGAAGAATCAAGCACTAACCAGAGCTAATCCTCAAGATGTTTTGCAATTGAAAGGAGTCTAGATCCCTTAGAACATTTAAGATCGCTACTGCGCACTGACTTATTGGTTATTAGCCACTTGTTTAGTAATAGCATTAAGCAATTGAATCTTGGAGTCTTAGGTCTAAGGCGGATGTTTACAAAATAGTTGACAATTGATTAAAAAATCATGCCTATGCGAATCCCTTACGCGCAGAGCGCTCTTGCTGAATTTAAGTGCTTAGTGGAAGGCTGCTAAGGGATCCATCCTTTACGAGGACGCTCTTTATATTTACCTGGCCTCCAAGTAAGTGAGGTGTTGAATTCAAGAAAATCGAACTTTCCTAATTTGAAAAAGTCGAAGACATCTAACTGTACCTGCTCAAGAACTTTATAGTAACTAAGCTGCTCAGTGATGTCACGATTGTATTCATCAAGATAGGCATGAAACACGTTGATGAAACTCTTGTGAAGTTGCCCATTCAAGTAACTTTAGAAGATTGATGACTTCAAAGATTTGAATAGCTTGAGCAAACACTTTGGCATTCGCTCTAATAATAAGTAAATAATATCTTTCTTACCCTCAGCTACCTCTGAGTATTTCCTATTTAATAATTATAGGGATGCAACGCTTAAGAGCAAATCTTTTAATATACAAAGCTAGTCAGGCGTCAACATTACTTAAGTTTTAAGATTCTTATGTATCTCTCCCTCATCAGTGTCTTCCAAAACTTGGACCTTCTTGGTTATAGCAACCTTAAGAATTATTAACATTAATACAGCTTACCGAATGTTCAGGAATCTTTAAGTTGACGATAGGAGATAGTGTATTAGTAAGATTCCAATGTTCTCTTAACTTTAGGTTAAATTTCATTACTTTTACTGGAGGATTGGGATGATTGAACACATTAAGATGTTTAAGCTCCATTTCAATTGGAGCTAGTAAAACTAACGAGTGCTCTAACTGAGCATTCTACTAAGGTGCTTCCATTTATATCATGACTTAAGTATTACAAATGGAGGGAAAACTATCAGTGTCAATATTTGTAGGAACAATAATTGGATTGATGATATCAAGTTCTTAATCATTGAAGTTAGGTTATTGATGCTTGCGTTAGCAGTGCTGCTTGAGCTTGCGTTTGAGCATCCACAAGCCACATTAATCGCAAGGATGCTTATCAAATTAACTCTTTGCTAGTGCATACCTACAAAGAAATAAAAATAAGATCTCTTACTTTGAGATTTTGTTTGGGGATTTGTCTGTAGCTTTATTCTTAAAATAACCTAACATTTAAACTTAATATTATAGAGATTAAAAGCGGGATTACCTATATATGATGCAACTATAAAGTCATTTAAATAAGACTTCTTCTATTAACCATACTGTTTCGTTAGAAGTTGAAAGTAAATCGCAATAGAAGATTGGATCATCATTTTCATTATCAGAGAAGTCTTTACTGTTAAGAGTGAAGGAGAAGTAAGTATCGACAAAAATATTGCAAGAGATAGTTTGACTTTTGAGTAAAGCTATGGAGTTGAATCAATCATAATAACTAAGCTGATTTGGTAAAAGTTTGAAGTGTCAGTGTTTAATTGATGGCTGACAGTCACCTTTAATGTAGTATTGATAACCCTTTACTTTGTCTAAAATATGTGTTTCCTTAGTTTCAATGATCATGTGAGTGGCATTGTTTGAAACAATTGAGAACCAGGTAGGATTAAATAACTCAATAACTGTAGTGTCAAGAACGATAGTTGAGAAGATTACTTCATCGCCCTCTGGGTCGAAGTTTAAATCAGTAGTCCATCTAAAGGTATGAGCTTGATAGAGAACTTCATCTTCAGTGCATCCAATAAAAATTGGATATATGGGATGTTTTAATCAATAGTGATGTTGAACTCAATGCTTGAAACAAATGAATCATCACCATCTACGTAGGCTTCGTATTTCAACAAGTAAAGACCAGCATATTGGTAAGGTTTGCATTAATGGTAAGTGTAAAGAAATCATCATCAAATTCCATGAATGCACCGATTTCATAAACATCTTAGTTAAGAAGATTAGTTAGTTTATTAGCAATATAATAGATTTGCCTTCATTGCGCAAATAAAACGCGTGGAAAATATTTTCAAGTTAATATGGTTTGAAAATTTCTGACATCTTTTAAGATGGATACTTATAGGAAGACCCTCCTCATTTCCTTTGGATGCCCCAGAGGGTCAAACCTGTATACTCAAATGTCAGCCAAACTATCATAGAATGGCTAAACTTTTAAACTTGATAATTTTGATATGTTTTAGTAGGGTTGCTGATGATGGAACCGCGGATTTATGATAATTCATAATTTATAACTTAATTCTTAATAAAATTTACCCTATACCTTAATCATATAAATTTTCAAAGCAACTCTTACAAATTAAAAAAATGCTTAATCTTATAAATTTTATAGCACTTCCACCTCCTTTCAACTACTGCTTCTTATTATCAATGAAAATACAAATAGATTGATTAAATTGAGAATAAAGTCAAAAATCAAGGGTGATTAAATATTAGGTTAATATAAAATTTTAGAAATTTAGCTGTTAATTAATGGCGTTAATTTCAAAGATGCATTCAAGTTTGCAGATTAGTATGAAGTAGAAAAATTGAAAAATTAAAAGCTATGACTTATCAATTCTACTTCTAAGTTTAAGGTTGAATCATGCTCATGCTTTGAGTGTTGGATCCAACTGGATTAGGTTAAACCGATGACTTGATCATCATCAACCCAGCTGCTCCACCTCCTTAACTCGAGAAATTATTTGTTTTGTATCGCTTGGTCTTCTGCATCATCTCAGCTGGATCAAACAACCCAGGCGTGAAGTCTTGCAAATTAAATTTCGGTTGCTTGAATTAGTTTTCAGGTCGATTGGGTAGCTTGCGCTTCTTAGTTCCAATACCTAACATCTGAAGCTCGGCCTCTCTAGCTAGGGTTTAGATTAATGGCGTTGTTGAACAAGTTGTACATCTCGTTGCTAATACGAATCACCTTTTCCTTCCCA
>ARYC01004749.1:0-38707 GCA_000711775.1 Oxytricha trifallax
AGGAACTTCAAAAGCATCCTTTCATCTCAAGTAAGCTTAGTCTTCTAACTTCATAGAAAAACCTGGTACTACTATATACTTGATGAAAGAGCGCAGCAAATTGAACAGAGAGAGAAAGTCTCAATTAAAACATGAATTGAGTAAGAGGCTCTTCAAAGATTTATAAAAGCCAGAAGAGATGAACATAGATGCAGGAGCTGGCACTAAGAGAAGAAACATAGGCCCAAGCAAGCCTTAAGAGGAAGAAAAGAAAGAGAAGCCAAATCCCCTTACAGGAAAATTTAATATGTGAACTTATTCATTCGTTTAAATCGAAAACTTATTTATAAACACAAAATCTCCCTTCTCTTGCACATACTTTAGCTTTATCATCGCTGACTCTCTTAGCAGCACTTTAATAAAATCTACTGTATCTATCTTTAAGTCCTGCATCAAGTGATAGAGTAGCAATTTCTTATAATGACCTTTCAATAACCCCCAATATAATTCAATACCATTGAACTGAGGACTGTAGGGAACATATACAGGTGCTATATTTAGCCTTTCATATTCTTCCTTGTGTCTTTAGTTTTATGGACAGATAAGTTATCTACAAACAGAATAATCTCTTAGTCGGCGTACTTATCTCTGAGTTAATATAAGAACTTTATGTATTATTCGGTCTTTATTGAGCGAGGGTGGATAACATAAGTCTCGAGGCCATTATCTTCGCTTATTCAACCAAGAATTGCATGAGTTTAAACCTTAACCTTTTAATCATATACTTCAATGTTGCTATATCTTTTATACCAAGACCTTGATATGAAGGTATTAAACGTGAATACTGCCTCATCAGCGTGTATGAACTTAATATTATTAGTAAAAGCCCTCTGCATTTAATCGAATATATAATTTAAATTATCCTTATAAAATGGAACATTAAAGTCAATCACTCTCTTAATGCGATTGACTGTCTTGTAAGATATTCCGTTATTTTTATATATGTTAGCTATAGATTAAGCAGATATGTGAAGCTCAGAAAAGTGGCGATGAAACATCACAACCCTCTAGGCTAGAGAGAAATGAGCCCAGTACTTAAGAGTCTTATCATTAATAAGATAGTCAATATGATGCTGCAAAATTTTAAAGGTCTCTTAGGCTTAGAATTAAGATGATATCTCTTTAAATTCAATGCTAATAGACAGTGAGACCTCACAGTTGCTGGAGATTTATGGAGGAGCCTTGCTATAGACGTATAACTCAGAACAGGCTTGAGTTATTCACTATATTCATCACATCCATATCGCAACTTAAACAATAAATCTATATAGTCACTGTCATAAACTGACCCCAAACCTCGCATATACTCACTTAAAATACTAATATTTAAACATTAAACCCCTACAAAAACCCTATTAAAACCCTAATAAAGTATGCACTAATAGTCTACTTTTATCAATCAAAAACTCAATCAAACTACTGAAAGGGTTTTGGGGTTTTGATTGATAGTCCAGATTTGGATAAACTTGACAGTAGTAGCAATGAATCGCAAGATCGTGGTGAAGGGTATTTCGGAAACTAGTACAATAAAAGATTCAAAGATTATGAAGGAAATGATTAGTAAAGTGCTATCTTAAATGTAAGAGAATAGGAGGATCTGAAAGCAAATTACTATAAGTATGGAACTATGAAGAACTCCACTTAACTACCACAGTACCTATCAATTATAAATGAAACTCCAGGTTTTAATGTCCCATCTAGCTAAGAAATTTAAACTGACTTTAATAATGACGAGTATGCAGAGTATGAAACAGATGACAGAAAATCAAGAAATAATTTTCATTAGCAAAATTAGCCATCAAACAGTACTATCTTCAATCATCTCGACAAAAGAGTAGATAGTTTAGAACTTATATTTTTTATATAATGTTCTGCCAATGATATCACAAATGAAGACATCAAGGAAATAAAGAAGAATAACTAATTCGATCTCGATATATCTTTTCTAAAGTAACTCTTCCAAATATTTTAAACTTTCATTTAGAAAAATTGATAGACTTACCAATTCAAATTTGGATTAGACTAAGAGCAACTTCGGCTCATTTCACAGAACGTCTTACAATCAATTAAACCCTATGATAGTGACAGTCAAAAACAATTTAAAAGAGGGTTTTGGGGGTGATTAATAATTGAACATCCTGTCTATAGATAACAACGATAAGGATCTAGAGGAGTAAATTGAAGTGAGCGGTCATATTGATAATGAAATTATTCTTGAAGAGCATATTAACTATGTGCCAGAAAAAGTTTCTCTGACTAAACTTCTTAATGAAAGTAAAGAATAGTAAGTAAACTTGACTAAACCTAATAACTATATTATGAAGATAACTCAAATATTTTTATCTAGATTTTACCTGCAAGCCAAGCAGGAAAATGAACAAAAAAGAATAGCTGAGGCATAAAGAATTGCTTCACTTTAAGTAAGTGAATAAGAGAGAGATTAGAAGATGAAAATTTATAAGGAATTACAGAGAAAAGGAAAGTTAAACGATTAAAATTCAAAGAATGCCAGATTTATTAATGATATGGAAAAACTTAGGAGAAGGATCCTTATTGATATATAAAATAGCTACTTCTATATCAAATCAGTAAATCTTTTTAAAAATTTAATAAACCACTTTGTAGTTTTTACAATAGTACATTAAAATAAGCTCAGAATTAAGTTAAATCTAGTATGAAAGATTGACCTAATTAATCTTGAAAGAAAAATTCAGTAACTGGATTATTCACAACCAAGTTGAGTTTCTTTAATCTATCATTTATGATGACGTTGAAAGGTTCAAAGCATCTTTTAGTTAGATGAAGAAGATAAGCTTGAAAAAGGAAATCTAAAACATTAGAAAATAAGTCGCCTAAAATTCTACACTATATAGTACATAATACAAATCTCCATCACCGATGAGAAACACTCAAATAACTTAGAAATTGAATCTCACTGCCCAGAACTTTTTCTCAAATATTAGAGAAATTAAATTATATAATGAATAATACAATTATAAATTAAAGTTATAGAAACTACTTTTAAAATATCTAATAAAATTAAGATCTTATATTTATTTTCTTAACTTTTATCTAAATTTGCAATTTAGCTTTTCTTTCGAAAATCATTTCCATATTTAACATGAAATTATGAATTGTTATATAGATGATATTAATTAAATATTCTCAATAATATTTTTATTAAGTCATTAGTATTATTAGAATAATAAAGACAAAATAATTCATTAAAAATAGTAAGTTTGAATTAGTTTTATAATCACAATTTAATATAGAGTTGAGTATAATTAATAAATGTTATAATAAAATTTTGTTTTTATCTATTCAGTAAAAATTTGAATATTTACCAGAAATTAGGAAATAATCAAGTTTAAATTTATTGTAATATATTATATTTTAATGAATTTATAATTAAAACCACACTCGATCCCAAACAGCATATATATTTGGGTTTTAATTATAAATTCAATAAAAATATAATATATTACTATAAATTTAAACTCGATTATTTCCTAACTTCTGGTAAATATTCTAATTTTTACTGATTATACATGAATAAAACTAAAAATATGGATGATACTTGGAAAATTTAGCTGAAAAGTGTAATGAAAAATCTCTAAACTTTAAAGCCAACTGAACTTTAATCTAGGCCTCCTCTCGCAAATAAACTCAAATAAAAAAAGCTTTTGCAATAGAAAGCTCCCATTTAAATATAGCAAGAAACTTAAAAGCGATTAGAGCTTAAAAGTTTGCTAATAGATTTCATGAGTGATTAAAAATCTTAAAAAGTTTAAGGAAATTATCATAATGATCACAATGAACACTAGTTAACATTAGGTTCTGTTTGTTAAAGAAATTCTTAGAGTACTAATTCTAAGCTTTACTACACGGGATAACTTGAAAAATACAATAATTTCAATCGAACTCAAAACTATGTTGATCATGATTATGTGCAAGAGTATCCTCATTAAAACACTGTTTCTAAAATTCACATTGTAAATCAAAGAGATAGAATTGCCAGAACTGCCATTGGAATCGCACGACTCAATAAACCTTTTATTAATTATAAACGTGATAAATTATCACAAGATTCTTCTCCCAGAGAAGAAAACCAGAGATTGAGTTTAATTGAGAGGAGTGCAACTGAAGTTAATTATGTATAGAAAAACAGATTAATGCTTGAAAATGTCATTATCAATTTAAATGTGTGTGATATAAAAATATATTCAAAATATTGAATTATATTTATTTTTTGTAAGATATAATATTTATGAATAGGCTTCAAAGCAAAGATTAGTAAAAACGGAATACTATATCAATATAGGATTAGGTATAAAAATGAAACAACTATAATTACTAGTTTAAAGTAAAGGTTTGAAAATGAATTGAATTAAATATATTAATTTTTATCTTGGTAGAAATTTAAATCTATTAAGTTGTATTTATCAAATAAATTATAATCGTTTAATAAAAAAATACAAATACAATTTCCAAAATCAGCCTCTTTACACGATATTGCATCTCCATCTCATTGAAAGCCGATTTCTTCTTTTCTTCCCTTTTTTCCCATCCTCTTAATTACTCAACCTAAAAGGTTCTGGCTTATTTTTATTTTTTTACTTTTGAATCATATCACTTTATTAACTATCGCTCTCATATTCTCTGCTCTGTGAGGTGTTTTGTTGTTAAATTAAGCTCGTGAATTTCATTTCATCTCTTTATTGCTATGTCATATATAAGGATGATGTTAAAAAATAAAAAAAAACTACAATAATAGGCATTAACTGTCAACTATACAAAAAGAATACTATTGTGTTATTGCTAATTAATGAATAGATCTTATTTTTCTGATTAATTTTAACCAACTAATTATGATGTTTGTTGCATTAGAATATTTGAATTTATGATGTTGTTAGAAGTGTTATCAAAAGCTAAATGAGTATCATTCATATAAGGATTCTTGATTGTAGAATTTAAATTCTAAGCTAGAGTTTGATTTAAATGCTATGCCCCTATTTTACTCAAGTTTATATTATCTTCAAACTGGAATGTCTTATTTTAAAGCTATGTTTGGTACATCTTCAGGATCTATTTAATTTCACTTTATTTCAAATCATGGCAGATATTTTTTATTTAAAAGTACTGTTCCAAATCTAAAGGTTTGAAGCTCCCAGAATGTTATTTTACTAAAATATCAATTATTAATTCCATTGCCTTTTGAGACATTTGATCTTTGCAAACAAAAATCAAATTGTTTTATTTGAAGTATTGAAGAGATTTCTATCCAGCTTAATTAATTAATTCATCAACTATTATCTCATTTTATTTTTGATCCACATTTGTCAAAATCAAAATCACTCTTCCATCTACATTTGGTAAAAATTAAAAATAATAATCTTACAATTCTAACAGATTTAATATTTAATGAAGGAATCATAGATGCCATTATTATCTGTAAGCAGTATTCTACCCTCACATTTATGCAAGATTATAGTAAATTCATTTTACTTTTAATTGTCATATTTTTTGTTTGCTTGATAGTTCAGCAAATCTTTTTTTGTCTAAGTAAGCAATAAATTTTTCAATATAATTTATCTTACCAATATTTGATTTGAGAAAGAAACTTAGCATAAATTATTTTACAATGAAATATATTTCTCAAGTTGTCGCTGTACTTCATCCATAATATCTTGTTTTAAACTAGCCAAATTGACTTTAACTTCTTAAGAATCTCTCAGCTAAACTCTATCTTTGATTAAATAATTTTTATTTTTAGTTTGCCTATAAGTATATTAATCTCATCATTGCTTATATTTTACAATTGAATTCCTAGTTAAGTTTTGCATTAAGAACATGATAATATAGCATAGTTTTATTTCGCGATAACTTCAGATTTATCCTAATTTTATCTAAAAATGGTAATAAGAATTAAATAGAGTAATTTTACGCATTTTTTATTTATAAAATATGAGTAGTTTTGTTTTCTTTAATATTTTAATCTACAGATGTGTTAGAAAAATTAAATAATTTACTCTTTTATGAAAGAGAAATACTGCAACTTTTACAGATAAGGATTGCATTTAAATTTTTGCTGAAAATATTATTATCGATAGAATTTTAGTTTCTTAGATTTTATGTTTATGAGGCTAAATAAGGATTTAGTCAAAATAAAAAAATTTATATTTTTATTAAAATTAATCATCTTTTTAAATATTTGCTATTTTTTTAATATATCTAATTACTTTGTTTACTTTATATACCTTTTGATTTCCATAAAAAAGAATTTTCTAATTTCTTTCTAAATTTTCAAAACTTAGATCCATTTTATTAAATTCTAATTAATTTTACCCAAAATAATAATTATATTTTTATTAATCATCAAACATAGCTCATTGTATAGATAACTATAATTAACTTTGTTATAATTATTAAATTAATTGAGATGTCTAAAAAGTCGTCTGATAAAAAAGATAATAACTCAAAGTAACAAACTAAACAAGAAAACAAAGAGACTCCCTCTTCTGTTCCTAAAACACTCAAAATGAGGGAGGACACAATCCCAGTTATTTATAAATAGTTAGTTTATTTTAAAGAGAAACATTAAATGCAAAATTTCAAAATTAAACTTTTATTTTATATGGAAAAATTACTATTAAAATAACATTATCATATTAAATTGAATTTATTGTCAGTTTATAATATTGCCAATAACTCTAAAAAGAACTAATTTAAAATTAAGTTTTGTATAAACTAATCAAGTATTTTATTAATTCCCAAATAACAGTTATTGTAGTTAATGGCGTCTATTATCCTTCCTAGAAACTTAGATTTAAGTTAAACGATCCACAACTGAGTTTTTGTAAGTTTAAAAGAGTCATGTAGAGCTAACTTCAAAACACACCTATAGAATTTTCTATGAGAAACTTCTCTCAACGATATAGAATTTGATTTTAAATTTTACTTATAGAAAGTTTCAGTGAGAAATCATTTGGCATTGTGAGTAAAAAGAGCGATTCAGATGATTCATACTATATGGTGGGAACTTTGGTTAAAGTTATAGATCAGGAAACTTTCTTGACAAACTTATTTGCTAGAAACTATGTGGAGTTCCTAGTCGAAGGACTCTCTAGATTCAAGATCTAAAAGGTGCTTTCGTCACAGTCGCAGTAATTACTTCTCACATGCGACGTCATCATCTATGATGAAGAAAATTCGGGTAAGTATTAATAGAATAGTCAAAATTAGCTTCACTATCAATGCTTTAAATGTTTATTTATACAACTATTGATAGAGATTGATATGGCATTGAAAGAAAGCGACAAAACAAAATTACTGAAGCAAAAAGCCATTGAATTATGTGAGCTTCCAAGATCAGGTTTATCTTCCACTTTAAATGCAAAGAAAAAGGCCATGGAAATCAGATATATAACATCACCTTCGAGACTAACTTTCATGTCATGTTCACTTCTTAACAATCAAACTAGAATAAATTAGGCTATTTTATTTTTAAGAATGACAAAGCAAAGCTTATTGGAGACTGATGACCTTGAATCAAGAATGCAGAGAGTAATTGAGCTGCTTACTTAAGAAATAGAGGTAAGAACTATTAATAAACTCTAAGAATATTGTTAAACTTATTTAATGTAGGAAATCAAAAAGACAAACAGTGAGTTTGATAAGCAAAACAGTAACAACTAACTAGTCCCAAGATTCTCAGGTTCAATGAAATCAAACTCTGGATTTCCCTCTGATTTCATGAGAGGTGGCTTTGGAGGTGGAAGCGGCCGAGACAATGATGAAGTCACAAATCTAAGGAAAAAGCTAGAGGAAATTAAGTTACCAGAAGAAGCTAAGAAAATTGTGGAAACTGAATTAAATAAAGTGTCGAGGTTAAGCCCATCAAACTAAGAGTATCATGTTAGCATTAAATCCAAAATATAAAACAAAATATTCTTCGTATGTTTTAAGTTTCGGATTCATGGGGTTTTAATTTATAAAAAAAACTCTAATGAATTTAAAATATAGAACAATTTTTTTATTATAGATAATTTGAGATAATATTTATGATCATAGTTATTCCATTACTACAACAAAACAATCAATAAAAGATTAAGAGAGAAGAAAATAATAATGAAACTAATATTTTTCATAAAATTTTAAGATTTTTAATTAACTACCTTCAAACGATATCAGATTTACCTTGGAGCATTTCTGATACTGATAATATTGATCCAGACAAGGCAAGTTTGGTTTTAGAAAGAGACCATTTCGGCTTAGATGCTGTCAAGAAAAGAATCATCCAATTTTTAGCAGTGAGAAAATTGAGAAGTAATAACCAGGGTACTATCTTGTGTTTTTATGGGCCTCCTGGTGTTGGGAAAACTTCGTTGGGTAAATCTATAGCTGAAGCTCTCGGCAGAAAATTCTACAGAATAGCTCTTGGTGGTGTGAGAGATGAAGCTGAAATCAGGGGTCATCGAAGAACTTATGTTGGAGCTTTGCCAGGAGTTATAATACAAAGTCTCAAGAAAATCAAAACCAATAATCCAGTGTTTTTGTTGGATGAAATTGACAAACTAGGGAGAGATAATCGAGGAGATCCCTCAAGTGCTATGCTTGAAGTCTTAGATCCAAATTAAAACGATAAATTTACTGATCATTTCCTGGCAACACCCTTCGATCTATCTAATGTGTTCTTCATTGCTACAGCAAACTCATTAGACACAATTCATCCTGCTCTATTGGATAGAATGGAGGTGGTTGATATATCTGGCTATTCAATTCAAGAAAAAATGGAGATAGCAAAGAGATATTTGATACCTAAGCAGATCAAGGAAAATGGTATTACAGACTAAATTATCGAATATAAAGAAAGAGAAATTGAAAAAATTATTACTGAGTTTACAATGGAAAGTGGAGTGAGAAATCTTGATGTAAGTTCATTATAAAAGTGAGTAATTTATTAATTTAGAGAGCAATTGGTTCAGTTTGCAGATAAGTGGCATATTAATATGCAATATCAAAGACTCCAGAAGTATTTTCTAAAATAACAGTCGATGATGCACTGATTAAAGAAGCTTTAGGAAATCCAAAGTATGATTTCTCTATGGAAGAGAGAATTACACGACCAGGAATAGCAATAGTAATTTTAACTCTACTTTATTTAATATTTTAGGGTTTAGCTTATACTGAAGTTGGAGGCCGAGCTTTGTTAATTGAGACAGCGAAATATCCAGGAACTGGTTAATTAAATTTAACTGGAAAATTAGGTGATGTAATGAAAGAATCAGTTAATACTGCACTCAGTTGGATAAAAACCAATGCAGGTAGAATTGGTGTCTACAAATCACTAAAAAAACTTAGAGTTGATGTTGCTGATGACCCCAATCATCTTGTAAAGGAAGATAGGAATATATTTTAAATAGATTTAGGATGAATTTAATAATAAAAAAAGCATTGATTAATGCTGAGCTGATCTTCAAGCAATTTGACTTGCATGTTCATTTCCCAAGCAGCCGCAGTTCCCAAGGATGGCCCTAGTGCTGGTGTGACAATAACCACAGCTTTAGTATCACTTTTAACAAATAGAAGAGTGAAGAGTGACTTCGCTATGACTGGAGAAATTTCTCTTCAAGGGCTAGTCCTACCTGTGGGAGGTATAAAAGAAAAAACTATCGCGGCTCATAGAAATGGAATTAAAAACGTGATCCTGCCATTCAAGAATAAGAAGGATATCGATGAAATTCCAACAGACGTCAGGAAAGATATTTAGATACATTTTGCTCATAGAATTGAGGAAGTCCTAGAATTGGCTCTGGAAAAAACAATTGATCACAAATATCTTAAAGAAGAAAGTCAGTCAATCTTCAAACATAAGTTGTGACCAAGAGATCTTCAATGACTTATGATTTATAGATATCAAAACCATAAAATATTAAACATAGATTTAAATTTAAGATAATTTTCAAAAATGGAGATCAAATTATATATATTTTTATTTTTTTTGAGATTGATTTATGTTCTACTTATTTTAAGGGTTAAATTTATGCTACTATTATCTATTACTTTAAATTTAAAAAATATTAAAAAACTATACCTCATTTATTTCTATAAGATGACTTTTTACCTGATTACGATTTCTCGCTTGTATTACTTTACATATTGGATTGAATTTTTTTATATTTAAAATATGGGTCATCTTGAAGGTTTCCTTCTTACACATAATTGTCTTACTAATCTTTCACAACTACTGTTGCGAGATTAACTCTCTCCACATTTATAAAAAAATTAATAAAATCATAAATTTTGTTCTGAAATATCATTCTTAACTTAATACACAAAACTCTTCCTTCGAGAGTCATCATTTTCAATAAATTCTTAGTTTTTTGTAATTTTGTCTTTATTATTGCTCTTATTCTAATTTGTAAGATTTATGTTAGTACGATTCGACTGCTATTCTTTTTTGGTTTTCTCTTTAATTTCTTCAAGTGGCATACTATTGATAAGTTAATTGTTCTTTTGATTGATTACAAATGATTATTGCTGTGAGAGCTAAAATTATTATAACTAAGAATTCGAATGTTTTTTCTTATCAGATTTTAATGCAGTGAATTTTTAAGAGTGACTACTATATGCAGTGTTTGGGTTTTTAGGGGTTCGCTCTTAATAAACTATTGGAGGACGATTGATTGTAGAATTTTAAGTAGAGTTGTTTCTTGTGATTTGCTACTAAGGTTTTATTTATTAGATATTATTTGAGTTAAGAGATAAGTTTGATTGATTTTAATAAGGCTGTCCTAGGAGACCTGTTGGGGTTGCTGTACTGGATTGATTTAAGGTTGTGGAAATTAAACGATAGTTAGCTGACTAAGAAGTTCTTGGAAGCTTCTGGGACTTTCTTTCATTATCAATTTTCATCTATCTCAGTACTTAAGGAGGTAGTAAGTTGTATTGAATGCATAATTCTCGCTTTAAGTTCTAATGATGAAATTAAGGATTGATAAAATTAAATTACAGAAACATTTTTATATTGACTTGATAATAGTCTGCTCACTGGATTTTTCTCAATTAAATCAAGTAATGCTAAACAAACAGCCCTTCCAACATCCTCAAAAATTTCAATTGTGTAATTTGGTGTCTAATAAATCATATAACTATAACTAGGAGCTTACTTTATTTTCCCTATACATTTTGTGGTTTGGATCAGTAATGGGAATCTCAGGCTCAATCTCTCCAGTTTCTACATTTATTTTAGGAGTTAAATGATTAATTCTTCTCCCTGTTTAAAAATTGCATTCAAGCGTATAGCACATAACTTATCCTGTTGCTTTATAAATACCAACTCTTCCACTACCTTCTCTAGAGAGCCCACACCCTTTATCTTTTACACTCATTAATTTTTCTGCGAATGAACATTCTGCAAAATCAAAGTTCAAGCAATTGAGTGAAATCAACTTAGCGAAGACCATATTTTAGGCTTAATCCTCTCCTTTAAGTGCATTACCAAAAATAAAGCAACCTTTCTTCACTGCATGACCATGTAAGTCTAAGTAAATATGTAAGTTTCCATAATTTTGCTGCTAGATTACTGCTTATCTTGCAGCATAAATTGTTGGCTAAAATTATGGATTTGGATCTAAATAAAATCTATTTAAGTTATGATTATAGGTATCAAGCCTGAAGTAACCTCTGTACACTCCATCTGGATTTAGCAAGGGAATAACTTTGAATATATAATTTTCAAGGAGAATTTTGCTTTGCTTTGTACTAAAATTTATTTATCAATATTGAATTTCTTACTTTGACATTAAGAAGTCCAATATTCCATTTAAGACAAAAGTTGATTAGACTTCACCTGGATGAACTCTAGCAGATAGAAAAATGCATTTCTTTCCAGTAATCTTCTTGCATCTTTCTTTTGAAAATCTATGCTCATCATCAGGATAATAAAAAAATGAAAGATTTATATCGGGAAATAATTTATCAATTCTATCTTCTTATTCACTTTCTGAAACTCCATTAGTACCTGTTAGAGTAATCAATTCTACATTTCGATTTTCTAATGAATAGGCAAGCAATTCTCTATGAATGTAAATTTAATCAGCAAATTCATTTTTTATTTTCAGCTGCATTTTGTCAAAGTACTCTGTAGTCTCTGAATATGAGAAAGGATAAGTAAAAGCTATATACATCATAGTCTCGTTTCTTTCTTATCCAGTAAACGAATGCTCAAATGTAACTTAAGTTCCCTCAGGTGTACTCTACAAAAATAGTCACATTTAAAATCACTTACAATCCATGTGCATTTTTCTGAGCATCTTTTCCATTTAGAATTCATACCTAATCTATAAACAGGCCTCAACCCTGCTGCATAAAGCTTAGATTAATGGTTCATATTTTTAATTGTAAATGATAAAGTTTGATCTCGCATTGTCCCTTTCACAGCAAAGTAAAACCATGTCCTAAAATATAAGTCAATTAAAGTTTTGGCTTGTTTATATTTTAATTCGATTTACCTATAACCGCAGTTTTTGAAATATGGTAAGGAATCTGTTGCAATCCACATGTTATACTAAAGTTTTTATGAAAATAAATAGTGCTTACAGAATTTGGTTCTTCCCCTTCCTCACATCTCGCTAAATTTCCAGAGTCAAAAGCACTAGTGATTGTTACACTCCCAAATTGAAAAGTATTTTGTTATGGATGTTAACTTTTCAAAACTTCAAGAGTATTAACATTATCTATCATGCAACTTATTTGTGATACTTTTTATTTCTTTTCTCCGATCTCTTCATTATCACTAGACATTTCATTTGATCCTTGATTTGTCATTTATAACTAAATGGTGATAATATTTATAGTAGATGTAAATTATATCGTTTAAGCTATTAATTCTTTTAGTTTTTCATGAGTATCTAATGATTGTTAAGAGAGCTCAATCTGTTTGTTTATTTCTCCATTTAACAATATAAAAATAATTAAAATTCAAACAGCAAATTTAATTCCCATTATTGTTTATTTTTGAAGATTCCACACTAAAGATAGATCGATTCCTTATTAACTGAATAAGATATATTTTTGTTCATTAAATTACCTCACTCTAATTAAATAAGATATTTACATAAATCTTCACATATAAACCTAAATCAAAGATGGAAGCACATTCAGATGATACCCAGAGAGCCCTTGCTCTTTTAAGAGAAACCAACTAGGATCACATTCTAAGTAAGTTTAAACTTGTCTATTCTGACTCTAAAGTGTATTTATAGGTGAATATGAACAGAGAACTGAAGAGGAAAAGCAGCATTTAGTTGAACAAGTACTGCATTTAAATAAAGTGACACCAGGTGGTTTGACAGATTACGTCTTGAGAGCCCGTAGATTCCTCGATGATTCCAAGAACAATGTCAATCCCTTCGACAATTACAAGCCAGAGGTACCCCATGGTTTTGAATTAAAACCAGGTGAAGCTCTTTTTGAAGAAATGGAAGAATTGGGATTGAGAGAGCTCGAGAAAGTTGGATTTGTTTTGATTGCTGGAGGACTCGGAGAGAGATTAGGCTATTCAGGAATTAAGATTGATCTACCTGTCACCACTATTGAAGAAGACTACTGTTACCTTAAGTATTACACTCAATATTGTTACTTAAATTATTTACTAAAAAATTTTAAAAAGATAAAATAAAAGAATTTTAACAATAAAAAATTAATAATTTTTTCCTTTAAGCTTATAAAGAAACATATATGTTACTGAATTATTTTTTTTAAAAAATATAAGAATAATATAAATTAAATATGTGAAAAGTAGTGGAATATGAAATTAGCTGATTTTAAGGATTAAAATTGATAAATATTACAAACTCACTTTGTTAGATCTATACCAATAACTCAAATATCTTAATAATTAAAAACTCAATACATCAAGGCATGCAGAGAAAGAGCCCTTCAATTAAACCCAAGTCTAGATGCTAACGAGTTTTACGTCCCACTTTGCATAATGGTCTCAGATGATACAGTTGATAAAACACTGAAGCTTTTAGAAAGTCATGACTACTTTGGCCTTGATAGAAATCATATCGATTTAGTGAAGCAAGAAAATGTCCCAGCACTATTGGACAATGATGGAAAGATTGCATTGGCAGAGAATAGTTTGAAGATTATCACTAAGCCTCACGGTCATGGAGATGTTCATACTCTTTTATATCAACATCATGTTGCTTAGAAGTGGTTGAAATAAGGAAAGGAATGGATGATCTTTTTCCAAGATACCAATTCATTAATTTATGTCAAATAACTTGTTTTTAGGCTACAAAAATAAATTAATACAGAGCTAAATTTGTAAATGCTCTTGCTCTTAAAACAATTCCTTCAGTTTTTTGTTTATATTTAAGTTTTAGGAGTATCTAGAAAGAATAACTGGGAAATGAACTCAATTACAGTTCCAAGAAGAACAGGAGAGGCTGTAGGAGCTATATGTAGACTTGTTGATATCAATGATAGCTCTAAGGAGATAGTTATAAATGTTGAGTACAACTAGCTCGATCCACTATTGAAAGCTAAATGGGAAAAGGGTGGAGATGTCGCCAATGAAAATGGATTCTCATACTTCCCAGGCAACACAAACACTTTAATCTTCAAATTACAAGAGTATGTTGAAAATCTCGAAAAGACTAAGGGAGTCATTCCAGAATTTGTTAACCCTAAATATGCTGATGAAAGCAGAACAACCTTCAAAGCTCCAACTAGACTCGAATGCATGATGTAAGACTATCCCAAACTTTTGTCAAATAAGGGATCAGTTGGTTTTACCTCTTATGATACATGGTTCTGTTTCTCCCCTGTAAAGAACAACATTAAGGATGGTGCAACATTAAGTGCTAAGAACATGCCATCTTTCGCAGCTTCCCAAGGAGAGCATGAATTCTTTTAATGGACAAACAAGATGATCGAGCAGATTGGTGTTAAGATTGATTATAACACACTAGCTGAAGATTATCATGGCATTAAATTGGCATTTGGCCCTAAGATTTTGCTTGACCCCACTTTTGCTATGACTATGAATGAACTTAAGCATAAATTCTAAGGAAATAATACCATTTCTTAGGAATCAACCTTAATTTTGAGTGGCAAAGATGCATCTGTTGAGAATCTTAACTTAAATGGCTATTTAAGAGTTGAAAATTCATCAAAAGCTTCTGGAGATGTTGAAAATACTGAAAGAGTTGTATTAGAGCAAAGTACTGAACAAGATTCTGAAGTCTATAGAATCAGAGGATTCAAACCTAAGCACGTAAAAGCTCAATGATATTTCAATATATTGAAATACTAAACTATTTATTCATTGCAAATTTCTAATTTCTGGACATTTCACTATCATGATAATTTGATTGTTAATGTTAAATAATTATAATATTCATTTATTCACTCTGCTGCTTCAGAGGCATATTCAATTTTATGAAGGTTTTATTGATTAAAAGAGGATGACTTAATCTTATTCCAAATATTGTTGCTTGTATTGTTAATGATTCGTTTACCTTGCAATTTATTCTTAAATTGATTTATTTTGGTCTATGTATTGATTTATTAATTCGGCTTTTCCCTCATTTGTACAGCCTGTTAGTCACTGAAGCTTAATTGCTAAATGTTTTAACTATTGCTAAATCGTGTTTGGGAGATTCCAGTATTTGATTGTTACTTTCTGGATTGATATTGCAATATTTGATCTTAGACTTTGTTTGAGTATTATTATAGGTATCTTTAGTCATCTTGACTTATCATTCAAAACCCAAAACCCCTTAATGAGGTTTATAAGTGCTTTGATCTGTAGGGAATTTGTTAAGGGTTGGGGTTATTAATAGGTTTTAATGTGAAATTTATAGTAAATTTATTTAATTTAATCACTCAAAATGCACTTTAGGATCATGTGGGAGTGGTCTGAAGTTTATCTTACTTAACCACAACTCTATCTGCTCTAATATTATGTCTGATCTAGAGTTTGGTTTTAATATTATTGATTCTGCCATTTATTTTAATGATTGAGAGACTCTGGTTTTGTCTATAAATTACTTGATTCTTTGCTTAGCATCTTTCTCACACCTAGTAGAGTAGTAATCATTGCGAGGCATATCGCACTCTATTATTATTGCTGCTAAAGCCCACACATCCCATTAATAATCTCCATCTCTCCAGTCTTCTCTTTCAGGATAATAACCCGGAGTTCCCATAACACTTCCTAGCCTTGATACTTCCACCCTTAATGCTCTCTTGAAGTCAATAATTGCCACCCTTACAGGTGAGAAGTTTATCATAACATTCTCAGGCTTCAAATCTCTATGAACAAAACCTAACTTATGTAACTCTTTTATACCTTGTAAGGTTTAGGTTGCTATCAAAGCAAGCTACTTTTGATTCCTTTGATCAGTAATAAAATCTCTGAGGTCATTTCATAGAGTGGGAGTCTGAGAGCCACATGATCCTTGGCAAGAAGAACAGCATCTAGATTGATTAAGTAACTACACTCTTTAAACTTAGCTTAAGTGAGTACTTGATACTCATTTGTAAACTCCATCTGATATTTATCATCACTTAAGAGATAGTTGAAGGGATACACCTTGTATGCGTATTGATGATCATAAATAACTTTCTTATCAAAGAGTCTTCTATTATAAGGTAGCTTTAAAGAGAAGTGTCTAGGTCAATTTAAGCAAGAACCGGTATTTTCTTGTATTGAATCTTGATCATAATTTTTGTTATTTCAGAGGTCAGTTGGTTGCGTGCATTCTTAACGTACTCTAACTCTCTAGCTTATTCAGGTACTACGACCTTAGAATATTCCCTCGCTTTTATTTTGTTTAGAAGCTTCAGCTCAACTTCATGATTCTCAACTTCTATATCTTTCTTGTGAGCTTTTAATAGATGCTTCTTTAAGTCTCTTGTATGAGAGTATTGCTTATGGCACTCAAAGCAGTCATACTTTCCATCTATTTTATCATGCTTTAAGTATACAGTGGGCTTGGCTTCTCTATGCTCCTTCATATGTCTGTACCAGCTTGATTTATGAGCAAAATCTCTCTCACATAACTCACAAAAATAGACTTCAACTTCTTCAGTTTGTATAGGAATTTCATTAATACCTTTCTCCTCCTCTCTGTCTCCCACACACTTGTTTGCCATTAATTTTCTATTATTAATTTCAATTTTAATAACAGAGCATAAAGTGATAGCTCTGGTAGTTCCTTATGAGAGTTCATCTCGCAGCTATCACACTTTTTATTGATCCCAAAGGTAAGTCTCATTTAGTTTTATGGAAGTGCTGTTGGTTTTCTTAAAATGTTAGCGCTCATATTTAAATTTGAATTTAAAATTATAAAATGCCTCTATAACTGAGAGCTTATATGAGAGCTTTGCAAGCCTACAAGAATCAAGGGAAGTTCTTAGAGTATTAGCGAAGATAAATGAGCACTAAGAGACGAACCAGCTCTAAAAATGGATGAGAAAGTAACCATTTTTACTATCAATAATAAGTTGATTATAGTACGTACCGATTTAGGAGGTGCACCTAATTAAGTACGTACTGCTTTAGGAGGTATTTTGTGATTTTATGATTAAAATTAGGGTGCTCCTAATGAAGTACTAGCTTTAATTAATACTCCTAATAAGTACTAGCATTTTAAGAGCTGCTCCTAATTAAGCACGTACCAATTTAAATTAAAAAATATGGAACTATAACAGTAGAAATTGATATCAATCTCTCAAGTTTAAAACCAGTTCTCAAAACCTTCTCCATATCCTTCTTAGAGGTTGACCTCCTATAAGATGCCCATATTTAATAGTAAGTTTTACAGAGGTAAATAATTGAAATCAATAAACTTAAATTTAAATATCATTTCTTAGATCTGTACAAAATGGAGTCAATGAATGATGCAATGAAAAGAGTGCAAGCACAAGAATTGATTCAAAAATTTAGAAGCAAGGAGGATTTGAACCGCTACCTGGTGCAGCAAGGTAATGAACGCAAAGTGGCTAATCTTGTTATGTAGTTGGTTTGTTCCTCCCAACGATGGAAGGTACTAAATTTCATTTCTAAGAGCCATACTCTGCGAAGAGAAGAAAGCATTAAAAACTTAAGATGTAAAGTTTGCAGAGATTCCAAACTATCCTAAAATCTCTGTGACTAATTTATATGATAACGCAATGAATGACCCAGAGGTTTCGTTGTACCTGCCTACAAAGAAGCAGTTGTCAAATAAACTTCCTGAAAGAAACTACTTCTTTGGCATACTTGCAACAATAAAAGGTGATTACTTGAAAGAAATTATTCAAGAATCTCATAAGAAAAGGTACAGCATCTCTTCAGAAGATAAGGTAAACAAGGGATCAAGATAAGTGAGAGCTGGCTATCAGAGCTGCAGAAGCACCCTTATATTTCAAGTAAGATTTCAAGCTTAACTCTTTAGAAAATCTGGTGCTGCCATCTTCTTGATGAAGGAATAGAGCAAGCTTCAAAGAGAGCGAAAGTAGCAGACAAAGTATGAAGTTAGCAACAGACTTTATTCAAATATTTAGCCTCCAGAGTAAATGAATATAGATGCTGAAGCTGGCAGCAAGAGAAGAAACTTAGGAAGAGGAAAGCAAGAAGTAGAAGAAAAGAAAGAGAAACCAGCTCCCTCTAAAGAATTCTAAATGTGACTTATATATTCATTAACTTAACTACAAAACTTATTTATATACATTCACTCTCCCTTCTTTCGCACACTTTTAAGCCAATAAATTATGTACTCTCTTCGCTGAGCTTTTGATAAAGTCAACTGTATCGATAGGTAAGTCATGCATCAAGTGGTATAGCAGCAGTTTCTTGTAATGGCCTTTTAATATACCCCAGTAGAACTCAATTCCTTAAACTATGGACTGTAAGGTACGTTGAACACTGGCGTTATTCTAAGTTGCTCATAACTCTTCCTTGTTTCTTTAGTCTTATGAACAGAAAGATTATCAACGAATAGTATAATCTCTTATTCAGAGTACTACTCTCTTAGCTGCTCTAAGAACTTAATATACTGCTCTGTCTTAATAGAGCGAGGATGAATAACATAAGTTTCTAAACCAGCATCCTCGCTAATACCTCCCAGAATTGCAATTGTTTATACCTTGACTTTCTAGTCATATACTTCTATATTACTAAGCCTCTTATACCAAGATTTCTAGATAAAAGTGTTGAAGGTAAACACAGCCTCGTCAGCATGTATAAACTTAATATTATTAGTAATAGCTCTCTGCATTTAATTATAAATATAATTTAGGTTATTGTTGTAAAATGGCAGAGTGAAATCAATCACTCTCTTGATACGATTAACACCTTTGTAAGAAATACCATTTCGTTTATAAATGTTGGCTATAGACTAAGCAGAGATCTTCAACTCAGGGAACTGGCGATGAAACATAGTAGCTCGTTGGTCTAAAGAGAAGTGAGCCCAATACTTCAAAGTTTTATCATTAATAAGATAGTCAATATGCTTCTATAGAAACTTTGACTACCTCTTAGGCTAAGAATTTAGCTACTATTTCTTTAATTATAGTGCTATAAGACAGTGGGAACGAACAGTTGACGGACTTCGCTTTATGAGTAGCGCAATAGACTTATAGTTTAGTACTGGTTTGATTTATTCACTGTATATATCAACTCCATATCGCAGTTTAAACACTAAATCTATATACTCTTCATCATAAATAGACCCCAAAAGCTTGCTATTTTTGTCTCGCATTAATTAATAACCCCAACCCCTAACAAATTCCCTACAAATCAAAGCACATATAAACCTCATTAAGGGGTTTTGGGGTTTTGATTGCATTTATGTTTTGATTTAATGATATGTTAGTATTAGGTTGTTTGGCATTATTTGATCTGTTCACTGGTGGTACCTAACTCTTCACTCTCATACTGTGCTTATTAAATTTAAAAGAAAAATGTAACAACTTTTCAAGCAATTTCGGAACCAGTTTATTTCCACCCTAGCTTAAATGATATAGTGCTTGAGCTGAATTGGGGGCGATGGCATTCTAAGGAAGGAAAACAGAGTTAGAAGTTTTAAAATGATGACTGCTCTATATATTTTACCCATTTTAATTGATTCCATTCTAAAGATTTATTAGCTAAGCATTTTAATTACTATTAGCATGATTCTTTGATAAAGAACTCATATTTTAAGTACCAGTATTGGTTTTGTTAAAATTCATTTCTAGTTGCACTATATTACACAGATTTACTTCTTTAAAAGGGAAATAATTTTCTTAATTTACCATTGGAGTTTACATAAATTCAGAGGGTTGACTACTTATTAGTTCTTAACCTTGATTTGAATTAAAATTTGCACTTAGTAGCCCTGTAATCTTATTCTTTTGAGATTGATTTTACTCATTGTATGGTTTGAGATTAATTTGTGGCCACTACAAGAATTAAGAAATAAACTAAGGTGACAAAGGATTATATTAAGAAATAAGTAAAGCCACAAATTCAATTATTATTATTTATTAATATACCTACATTAAACCACAGACACATGTTAAAATCAGTCCTTAACAAACAAACCACCCTCGCTGGTAAGCAATTCATCCAGAATGCTCAAAGACAATTTGCGTAAGTCTCACTTGTTATATCATAACTTTGTAGTGTCATTGGTATCGATTTGGGAACAACCAACTCTTGCGTTGCTGTAATGGAAGGAAACAACCCTTATTATATATTAAACACCTTAAATAATTAATACAATTGAACCCTAAGGTTATTGAAAATGCCGAAGGTAAGAATATTCCATATTCTATATTGATCCATTTTTAACGTACTTTCCATTAGGTTAAAGAACCACTCCTTCAACTGTTGCCTTTACTGAGGATGGTCAAAGACTCGTCGGTGTCCCAGCCAAGAGACAAGCTGTTACAAACCCAGAGAATACCGTTTTCGCCTCAAAGAGACTTATCGGAAGAAGATTCGAAGATCCAAATACTCAAAAAGATCTTAAGCATCTTCCATATAAAGTTGTCAGAGCAGGAAATGGCGACGCTTGGATTGAAGCTAGAGGTTAACAATACTCACCATCACAAATTGGTGCTTTCGTTTTGATAAAGATGAAGGAGACTGCTGAAGCTTATCTAGGTAAATCAATCAAGGAGGCTGTTGTTACTGTTCCAGCTTATTTCAATGACTCTCAGAGACAAGCTACCAAGGATGCTGGTAAAATCGCAAATCTTGAAGTTAAGAGAATCATCAACGAGCCAACTGCTGCCGCACTCGCCTTCGGTCTTGATAAGACAGACGGTAAGATCATCGCAGTCTATGATCTTGGTGGTGGTACCTTCGATATCTCACTTCTCGAAATCTCAGGAGGTGTGTTCGAGGTTAAGGCAACCAATGGAGATACATCACTCGGAGGAGAAGATTTTGATCTTGCTATTCAAAGTTTCCTCATTGGAGAATTCAAAAAGCAATACAATATGGATATTTCAAAGGATAAGCTCGCATTTAATTTCATCATCATTTAAAAATAGAATATGTTCAGTATTATTAACAGTGATTACAAAGAATCAGAGAAGCTGCTGAGAAGGCAAAGATTGAATTATCATCAACTTCATAAACTGAAGTCAACCTTCCTTATCTCTCAGCTGATGCCACTGGTCCCAAGCATTTGCAAGTCTCAATGACCAGAGCTAAGTTAGAATCTTTAGTTGACACTCTAATTCAAAGAACCACCAAGCCACTTGAAAACTGTCTTAAGGATTCAGGTCTTACCAAGGACAAGATTGACGAAATCCTCTTGGTCGGAGGTATGACAAGAATGCCAAAGGTTCAAGATACTGTCAAAACTTTCTTCGGTAAAGCTCCAAACAGAGGTGTCAACCCAGATGAAGCCGTCGCTATTGGTGCAGCAATTCAAGGTGCTGTATTGACTGGTGAAGTTAAGGATATTCTTTTATTGGATGTTACCCCACTCTCACTCGGTCTTGAGACCCTCGGTGGTGTTATGACCAAGCTCATCATGAGAAACACTACCATCCCAACCAAGAAGTCACAAGTCTTCTCAACAGCTGCTGACAACCAAACCAAGGTATCCATTAAGGTATATCAAGGTGAGAGAGAAATGGCTGCTGACAATAAATCATTGGGAGAATTCGAACTCGGAGGTATCCCAATGGCTCCAAGAGGTCACCCATAAATCGAAGTCTCCTTCGATATTGATGCCAACGGTATCTTGAACGTTAGCGCTAAGGACAAGTCAACTGGTAAAGCTCAATCCATCACTATTAGATCAAGTGGTGGTCTTTCTGACTCAGATATCGACAGAATGGTTAGAGAAGCCGAAGCCTCAAAGGATACTGATAAAAGAAAGAGAGAAGTTATTGACCTCAAGAACGAGTCAGACACCATGACCTATAACACTGATAAATAATTATAAGAACACGCCAGCAGAATTCCAGATTCAGTTAAAGATCAAGTTAGAGGTGATATCAACTCCCTCAATTGAAACTCAATAAGATTATTTCTAATTATAAAATTTAAGATTAGCAAGTTACAAAAAAGAATAGCAAATCTATATTAAGCCTAATTTAGTATGAAAATGTTAAAAGTTAGATGTTTTCCTTGAAATATAATAACTTTTAATAAGATTGAGTTATACTTATTCATTAAACTATAATAATTTGGAATTTGAATGAGGCAATTACCACTGATGATCCAGAAAAGATTAGAGAAGCCCTCGAAAGACTAAAGAACTCATCCATGGAAATCGGAAAGGCCATCTTATAGAAATATCTTTAGTTATTTATCTACTCCCAAGCCAACTAAGAAAGTGCCCAACAACAAGAGGGACAACAACAAGAAGGTCAACAAACCACCGAAGAGAACAAGGAAAACAAGCCATGAAAATTATAACTCTAAAACTACTTACTATTTAATGAAAATCCATCAAAATGTTTATCGAATTTATTTTATAAAAATTTTTTATAAAGTTTGCTAAATTTTAGAGTACAACTTTAAATAATTCTCAAAGTTAATTTATTTTGAACTACAAGTATGGAATTTTTAAAAGCAAAATTGTAACCAGTAATAAAAAAACGATCATTTATAATTATCAATCAAATAAGATGTAATGTGTTTTTGTAATGAAAGTGATTTTGAGAAAACATTAATACATCAATATCAACAACTAGCATACATACTAATTGAATAGATATATAGCTTTAATATTTTCATATAATCTAATTAAATTTATCTAGAAATTTCCATATCAATAAGCGATCATGGATTATAAAAAAAAGAATTGTTAAATTTTGCTGCATTTATGTTGTACTTCTCAAAAATAAATAACATCCTTTGATATTAAATTTTTTTAAGAAAAAATAATTTAAAACTACAGCAAATTAATTAATAAAATGCTTGAAAATTACTTTAGAATAGCATGATTAATTTTAAAAGCCTAGAATTTTAAGTAAAATTATTAAACTATGATGTTGATTTCTTAAACATACAAGAAATATAATAACCCATTTTTCAATATTAAATTTCAATATCTATATCTTGATCATACCATTCAATTTTTCTGTTAAAAACTTGTATTTTAATTAGATTAAATTTATTAATTCCTATAAGAAAGGGTTAAATAAGATGCAAAAGACTTAAGTATTAGCAGTTTGCGTAATTTATATTTATATTTTTCCTTTGAGTATCTTCTGATAGATGGCCATGGGGTCGTCGTCGTTGAAAGGGTCAATGCCAGCAATCATCTCGTAAGTCAAAATTCCTAGTGTCCACCAATCAACTGGCTTTCCGTGGCCCTTGTTGAGCAAGACCTCTGGAGCGAGATACTCTGGGGTACCGCAGAGAGTGTAAGTTCTTGTTTCACAATACTTTGCAAAACCGAAATCAGTCAGTTTCAAGTATCCCTCTTCATCAATGAGGATGTTCTCAGGCTTCAAGTCTCTGTATATAATGTTTTTCGAGTGTAGATACTCGAACATCAAGCAAACTTAGGAAGCGTAGAATCTATAACGAATAATTAGATTGATGCAATTGTAAGAAATTGTTGATGCTTAAATCGACGATGCTGGGTAATTTTGCTAGTTACAAATGTTTTCGTTATTCGAGAATTATTGCTGGTAAAAAAATAAATAAATTATAAGATAAGGTATGGGTGAAATCTTTAACCATAGCTTATCATAGCAATGTCTTATTAATAATGGTTGATTTACTTACTGTGAGTGTTCAGATGACAATTTGCCCTCAGTTCTGAGATAAGTAAATAGCTCACCACCGGGAATGTAGTCCATCAAGAAGTACAGATATATTCTATTTCTATGTTGTGTTTTATTCATAATTTCACAAATTAGAGTTAATTAAAATATCTTGAATCTTATGAGAATCCTTTTAATCCTACCTATCACACTTATTTTATTTTAAGCTTACGAGGAATGGATGATCTATATCAGCCAATATAATAAACATAATTAATATTGTGTTTTCAGAGATAACGTGATCAACTTGCTTAAGCTTGATAATATCTGCCTTTTTGCATTATTTATTAATTATTTAATTATAAATATTATATATATTGATTTTAATTAGCCTTCTTTAAAATCTTCATAGCAAAATATTCTCCAGTCTTTTTGTTTCTGGCCAATCTCACACGTCCGAATGAAATATAAAAATAATTATTTATATAATAAAATGAACCTTTAAAATTATTAAATCATCTATATCTCACCTTTAATTATTTTAAAATAAATCTATATGTTAATAAATGAAATAACCATATTTTAACTTAAATTAAATTTCTACATTTAAACCTGTTCCAAGAGTGGTAGTCAACTCATAATCATTAAGTGCGACTTTTTTCTTTGAAGCCATTTCTTTAATTATTTATCAAAATAAAATCACTAAAGGTTATAATTTAAAATCTATTAACAATTTACTGCATGCTATTCACTTTACACATAATTATAAGAATTTATATTTTTAAAGCAATAGTTTCAGCAAATTGCAAAGTTTGTAATTTTTCTATGAATTTAAAATATGTAATTGTAATGTTTAGAAGAAAGCATTAAATTGTATAGTTAGTTTAAAAAGTGATTTTTTATAACAAAATTTACTAACAATTTTTTCATGCCTGAAAACAAGAATTTCCATTTATGATATGTCTTTAATACCTAATTTCAAATAAAAGCATTAAATATAAAGTAACATCTAATCGAGGGCACGTTCACCAATCGAGAAAAGGATCGTCTTTCTTAGAGACCTCTGGTGACATAGTGTCGGAGTCAGGGTATTCAGAGAAATTAGATGTATCTCCTGCTTTACTAATTTGAGGGATATAGGGAGCTGGTACTTTACGTTGCGATAGTTTATACCAATCTAAATTCTTGAACCACCTATGGTTCTTGATATCGTTAGCACCGTTCTTTAAACATCCGTATCTCTTTGTTACATCAGCAACCAGCAAGTGCTTAACCAAACTCTTAGCATTCCTATAAGAAAAGGAAAATAACTTACGAAATTTTAGCAGTTTCAGATATAGGGATAGCAGGAGAATTAAACTTACTTATCAAAATCTCTGGGGAACTTTATCTTGCCTTTGAGTATCTTCTGATAGATGGTCATGGGGTCGTCGTCGTTGAAAGAGTCAATGCCAGCAATCATCTCGTAAGTCAAAATTCCTAGTGTCCACCAATCAACTGGCTTTATAAAAAACTGAAATTCTTTTCTAATCAATTAGGTAGAAATATAATTTTAATTTACAAAATAAAACTCATTTTTTCTTCATTAGCTTAGCTAATTTTGGTCTCTATGATTTTATAGTATCATCTTTTATTGCTTCGACTAAATGAATAGTCTTGCTCTGTAGCTTACGTAATTTAGCATTTTCATTTCTCACATCTCTTTATTAAACTTCCCTAAATTAGTTTAATTCCTCATAGATGTCTTCATTTTTTCCTTGCAATTTTTCAATCATTGAATTCTGACATTTTATTACAAATAAATCAATTATATTGGGGATTAAATTAGTAATTAATTGTAGCTAATAGATTAAATCTTGAGGAAAATTTAACAGGAAATTTAATTTACCAAATAAGTCGTATTTATTACTTAGAATTTAATTTATATGACCTTAATTGATGTAAAAATTATCTGTTCCAAACAAGTGCAGTCAAAAATAACTCTTAGTTATTTTAGTTTTATTAATTTTTTTATAAATATGGGCTGGGTCAGAAAATTCTTCATCTATGAAGTTATTTATATTTATGAAATTAAATAATGATTTAAAGACCAGCAATAATGTATCATGATTTCTGTCCTCTTCCTTTTACAAATCCTACTAGTTTTGCTCTACTCTTTTAATTTACATATCTCTTTCTACTATTAAAGCTTAATACTATCCCATGTATTTAATGCTAAAATTGCTTATCTAACTTTTTAGTCTTTGAGCTTCTTCTTTCAATCTTTTTAGCTCTGCTTCTACCTTTCCATTTTTATCAGACATTGCCTATACTTACAAGTCTAAATCTCTCTTTCGTTTTTATTCCACAATCTTCTCTTTTTTAGATTCATCTAGCAGCAAATTTAGATGCTGATGCTCTGAGAAAAGCAGTTATTTTAGTTGTAATTTATTATCAATTTACTCTGAAGTCTGAACTATGAAAGTATCAAGATTTGCATAGGACTCTGTTCTAAGTTTATTCTGAGACATTTTTCTTGAGAAAGCTGTTTTTTCAATAGAAACTGATCTTTAAGTATTGATTATAGTCTATCTATCAGTTAATGCCTAATTCTATTTCTAATTAATGGTTCTATTTAAGGATGCATCTTTGTTCTGATTTGCACTCTACCCGTGTCTGCTGATATTAATTGCTGAATTTGACCTTGTCATATATTACGAGCAACGAGTGTCGTAACTATTAAGTGGCTGCCTTGAGGATGAGCTAGTTTAAATAGGCACATAAGATTTTTGTTTTTGATGTGAGATATGAGAAACTGAAGATTTTCTCGAAGCAAATCTTGAATTTTATCTGCTAAGGTTAGGTTTGGATTGTTGTTAAATCTGAGGTCTATGCGTATTAGAACCTTAGAAGCTCAAATCCTTTATACTAATAGATTATTCGTGGATTACATCCTTAAATTACATCAAAGGTTATTAAACTAATAGTTAAGTTTAAATGCTTTTTATAGGTGTTTTCGAAATCTTTGTCTTAACTGGAGTTTTATTTTGTTGAACAAAACTATTGTTTTATTTTAATTCATTAAATGGTGATCTCTCTATTACTTTAAAACCAATGGATTCAAATAAGTTTGAAGAAGAGTATAAAATGAAAAGCAATAGCTAAATAAAAATGATTTGAATCCTTAATGTAAAAATATTTATTAGTAATTAATTCTTTATTATTAAAATAAATAAACTTAAAAGAATGTGAAATGGCCACTGAAGTTAAAATACTTTTTCAACCATTGAAATTATGATTCTCCACTATATAAAATCTTAGAAAAATACTTATATGGAAATGCTTCAACCACCATATGTAAATTTTCTTTTTATCTTAATTTCATCTTTTTTACAATTATTTTGAGAAACATTTGAAATTGATAGGGTTTAGTCACTATTTTTTTGTCATTTTTATTCTTTATAGATGAAGAACTCTTATTGATAAAGTTATTTAGGTTATTTTATAGCGCTCTATTTTGCTTCTAGAAATTTTTTATAGCTTATGGGACAAAACTTTCATTGAAAGATATATCCAAATTTTCCTACTGTGATTAATCTTAAGAGAAGCTTTGATTCTCAATTGATATAAATGACATTTTATTTTTATATTTAAATTTTACTATCAGTTAAACATCAAATATGCAACTTTGAAATAAAATAGATGTAGAGTGAACGAGTAAATAATGAATAACTATAATGTTATATATCAAATTTTAGTATTTTTCTTCAAAGACTTAATAACTTTCCCTTTAATCTTTAATTGTCTTAGTTTTAATGAAAATTTAAGTATTTTCTTTAAACTTCTCCTGGACCTTAAGTAATCTTTAAATATTTTGAAACTAATTTTTAATAGTTTATTATTTCTGGCATTAAGAGCATAGATGTGTCTAAAATTTTTGTTTACAAAAGAATTTGACTTTAATACTACAATGCATTTCCTTAGTAATATTTATTTGTTAAAACATTATTCTAGGATTGCTAATATCTGTTATTTAGGTAGTTCAGTCGATTTTAAAAGCTATTTCTTAGTTTGAATTAGCTATTTATAGGCATTTAGCTAAGTTTGTTTATAATTCAAGTCAAAATGTACATTCAAAAGCTTTTAATAACAATCTCTCGGTCTTCGCACATTGCTCATTTCACTAGCAATCAATGAATGATTTAAAGATTGTGATTTAAACATAAGCAACTTATGATAGTCATGCTACAATCTTTTCTTAAATCTCATGAGTTTCCAAGTCATAAATATTTTTAAACTTTCATAAGCTCTCGAAAGAATTGAGTGTCTTTTAAATTCTTCGATCATTTAAATTTAAAGCTTTTCAATTTAACAATTCTTCAAGTTTTTAATAAAATCTCTGAAGCCCCATTTAGTCTGAAGATATTTTTACTTTTGATACTCTAAAAATTTCTTCGTTCTATAAAAGTAATAAGCTTTGATTTGGCAAAAAACTTATCTCTTTTTACCGCTAATTTTAGCCAATTAAATATGTTTTTCTTTTTCTTATTAAATAACCGAGTAAGTTTATAACTATTTGATACTTTATCTTTTATGATATATAATAGCAACTGAATAAAACTGCTACAAAATTTAGAACCTGTAATTATCTCTAAATTTATTGAATGAATTCTTTAATTTTTGCCTTCTATCGTTCCTTTTCAAAATTTAGTTTAGTCTAAACCTTTATCTCCAAACTTTGATAGCTTTTTATTAAATCTCTTTTTGCCTTAATAAGATAAACTTCCAGAAATTATGATTTTATACTACATCTTGTTACATCTACCTAATTACTTAGATTTTAAGTTTGTAGTTTTTTCTTTGTTTTATATGATTAAACTTAATCCTGTTGTAATTAGCAAACGTTAAAGCTTTCAATTTACAAAAGACTTGCTCTTAAGTTTTTTAACTTTTGTCATTCATGAAATTTCTAAATTGCTTAGTTTTAATTTTCCAAAGTATAAAGCAACGCTTAAGATTTTAGTTTAAATTATTTGAATTTGGATTAAATAATATGTCCCTCAGTATTCTAAGTCTTCTTTTCTATTGCTTGACATTTATAATAAAGAATTCATAAAATAAGATCTATACATTCTTCCTTATAGATGAAAGCAATTTGATTTTGAGCATTTCTTAATAGTGCTTTACTGCGTATTTGTAGAGATGTAAAAATATATTATATTAAAAGATGCTGACTTTCCTTGAAGTTTAACTTTAAGGTATTAAAGCATCCTTTTAGTTTTATTTGACTTCTTTGGCTTTTAAAAATCTATAGATGTTATTCTAAATAATCTAGGGCAGGTTATTATATTTAAGGTGTTAATTTTATTCTTAAGAAAGATTGCTTTACTATTTTAATTTAAGAAAAATATTGAATTAGTTCTATATCTAAAGTATTGAAAAATAAGTATGTATATAATAACAGTTGATCCACTATTGAAGCTACATATTCTATAAATTTTACTGACTTCATTATAATGTTTCTAGAATTTCTCAATCTCAATTCTTCCTCATTTCCACAAACTACTTAGCATTTTTATATTTATCTCTAACTTTCGAGATTATTCTCCTGTTAAGACGAGTCAATAGTCCGATACTAACTATCATAAGGTGATATCAGTTTCATGTTTTATTAGCCACCTGATGAGTAAATTTGATACTCATTATTTATCAAACTGTTTCCCGGGCTTCTGGCAGTAGATTTTGTCAAAATATTTTAGCTGTAATTTGTTGAGTATTTTCCAACAGAAAGATATTAAGAGCTTTGCTAAGTCTGGTTTTTATCCACAAAAATATTTTCAAAATTTTTAGTATTTACAATAATTTTGATTATCCATTTTTGAAATAGCTTAAATTAAGAAAAAATAACGCTTAATTTAAACCTATTTTAATGTAGTATTTATTTTATTTGATTAGAATTGTTTTTCATAATAATTTCCAACAATTAAAAAAGTCTTAATTTAAAATAAATATTTCTATAAATTATATAGAAAAATATAAATTTTATTTTCGTGGTAGATTTTGCATTCCAATAAGAACTTTATCTTAAGTTTAAAAATGTAGAATAAGTTGTGTTTTCATTTGCATCACAGTATGATGAATCGGAGATATGTTTGTTACAGTTTTACTTACTCTACAAAGAATTTATTTCATAAATTTAGGAATTCTAATTAGATTCAGATTGATCGAAAGTATGATCTTGTTAAGTAAAATCTAGTTTAGTTGAAGTATCCAGACAAGGGTTATCCTCAGATATTTTAGATTAATTAAAATTGTTTTTCATATTATGATGTAAGTTAGTAAATTTACCAAAAGTAAAGCCTCGTGAACTTTAAAGCGAATTTGCTTGATACTCTCTAAAATCAATTGAATTTTCTCTATCTAGTTCATTCTCATAAAAATTTCTAATATTTTAGAAAGCTTATGATACCTCATTTTTATTAAACAATTTCTCAGTATTTTAGTATAAAGATAAAGCTTTTTCATAATGAGAAAAGCTTGCATCTGATTTCTTATAAGAAGATTGATAAAATTTTATTTTGCTCGGTTAATACTTCTTGCTAATAAGGCTTTTGTTTACTTAGATATCTTACTTCTAAAAAGCTCCAACTACAATAGGCTTATGAGATGAGTTTTAATTGCTATTGATATTTTCTTTATCTTGATATCTATTATTTACTATACAAGGTTTTTATTCATTTTTTGAATGCTTAAAAGTAATTTGCTATTTGCTTAGCTTTTTCATTTTAAATTCAAATTTTAACTTAATATTTCTTATTTTAAGCTTATATAATTGATAATTCCATTATAACCAAAAGATTAAAGAAATCAAAAATAATATCAATATCTTTCATTAAACTAATTTTTTTGTTCTATTTCTATTTATCTCAACAGATTTATTCAAATAAGAATTTCTTCTAATATCAACAAGAACTTATTGAGGATTTTTAAGTACTAATAATTTATGATTTAACCTTGGGAACCCTGGACTGTGGTTGATTTAAGCCCAGAAATTCTTGCGAGTTTTGTTTATGACAATTTAAATAATCATTAAAAATAATACTCAACTAGTATAAATTGAAAGAAATTTCTTGGACTTATTTTTTTGGGAAAATTTATATGACTTTATCGTTATTATGAATCAAATACTTTTAGTGCAAGCTTGGGTAATTTTAAGTTTGTTATTTTTTGAATTCGTTTATCAAGTAAGCACTTGAGATGTTCTAATTTAGAGTTTGAAAATTAATGTTATTAAAATTATTGTAAAATATATCTGAATAAAATTTCAATTAGATTTTTTTAAATAAAATAGTTATTAAACCCATAATAAAATTAATTAAAAAATATTTAATTTGTTGTTCCTAAGATATTAAAAATTTTGGGTTGTACCTCTCTCGATATGATAATCGTGAAAGCTCCTTCCTATATTAGATAGTTATTAGATGACATACTTGAGCCACTATAGAGAGCAAGATTTAAGATATACAGCAAAGACAAGCAGAATAGATTTGTTTGAAATAAATCAACTAATAATCATTAAATATACTTCAATTTCACATAAAGCCTGCTTTTTCCATGTTAACCCCAATAAAACCCCAACTATACCCTACAAATCAAAGCAATTATAAACATCACTAAGGGGTTTTGGGGTTTTGATTGTTGCTAAAGCAAAGTCTATCAGCTATTAGTTTTTAAAGCTTGAATAGATAAGTAATTAAGAATTAATATATATTAATTCAAAGGCTAAGATCAATTCAAAATTTCTTTAAAAGCATATTTTTTATCTAATTAATTAAAATATGTAAAACTTTGCGCACATTAAAAACTCTAAAACCCTTAATGAGGTTTATAAAAGCTTTGATTTTTAGGGTATAGTTTGAGTCTTATAGGGGTAGCAGAGAAAACGCAGGTTTTATGCATGATTTATATGTATGTATTTAAAGAATGTAAATTTATTTCAATCAAACATATTTTACCTACTTATCTTTGTGATATCTCTTGATCTAAACTCTTTGAAATGTTTCAATTATATCTTCTATTGACGATCTCGGGTATGCTGGGGCTCTTACGATGATCATACCAATAATCATTTTAATCTCATAGCACATATCTTCTTCCTTGATATATTTAGCAGCCAAACTTATTGATTATTTATCGTTTTGTTCCAAAGTATGACATAATTTCCATATTGTATTCTAAGATAATAGCTGCTACTGCCCACACATCCCACTAAACAGAGCCATTCAAAACCCCAAAACCCTTTCAGTAGTTTGACTGAGTTTTTGATTGATAAAAGTAGACTATTAGTGCATACTTTATTAGGGTTTTATTAGGGTTTATGTAGGGGTTTAATTTGTTTAAATATTAGTATTTTAAGTGAGTATATGCGAGGTTTGGGTTCTGTTTATGACAGTGAGTATATAGATTTATTGTTTAAGTTGCGATATGGATGTGATGAATATAGTGAATAACTAAAGCATGTTCTGAATTATACGTCTATAACAAGGCTACTCCATTAATTTCCAGCAACTGTGAGGTCTCACTGTCTATTAGCATTGAATTTAAAGAGATAGCAGCTTAATTCTAAGCCTATAAGACTTCTAAAATTTCAGTAGCATCATATCGATTATCTTATAAATGATAAGACTCTTAAATACTGGGCTCACTTCTCTTTGGCCTAGAGGGCTGTGATGATTCATCGCCAATTTCCTGATCTTCATATATCTGCTTAATCGATAGCTAACATATATAAAAAGAACGGAATATCTTACAAGACAGTCAATCGTATAAAGAGAGTGATTGACTTTAGTGTTCAATTTTATAAGACTAATTTAAATTATATATTCTATTGAATGCAGAGGGCTTAAGAGAACAATATTAATTTTATACATACTGATGAAGCTGTGTTTACAATCAATGCCTTTATATCTAGGTCTTGGTACAAGAGGCATAGTAATATATATATAAGTTTAATGATTAAAAAGTAAAGGTTTAAACTCATGCTATTCTCTGTGGAATAAGTGAAGATAGTGACCTCGAGACCAATGTTATTCACCCTCGTTCTATTAAGACTGAATAATATATATAGGTCTTGCAATAGCTGAGAGATAAGTACGCTGACTAAGAGTTTATTCTGTTCGTTGATAACTTGACAGTTCATAAAACTAAAGACTCAAGGAAGGAATACTAAAGATTAACCATAATACCTGTATTTATTGTTCCTTAAAGTCCTCAATTCAATGAAATTTAATTATATTGGGGTTATTGAAAGGTCACTACAAGAAACTTTTACTCTATCACTTGATGCACGACTTGAAGATAGACATAGAAGATTTTATTCAGAGTACTGCTAAAAGATTTAGCGATGATAAAAGCAAAAATATGCGCAAGAGAAGGGAGATTTTGTGTTTATAAATAAGTTTTAGATTTAAAAGAATGAATAAGTTCACATATTAAATTTGCCCGTAAAGGGATTTGGCTTCTCTTTCTTTTCTTCCTCTTAAGGCTTGCTTTGGTCTATGTCTCTTCTCTTAGTGCCTGCTCTATGTTCTTCTCGTCTGGCTTTTAGAAATCTTTAAAGAGTCTCTTGCTCAAATCATGCTTTACTTGAGACTTTCTCTCTATGTTTAATTTGCTGCGCTCTTTCATCAAGTATATAGCAGAATCAGATTTTTCAATAAAGTTAGAAGAAAAACTTACTTGAGATGAAAGGATGTTTTTGAAGTTCCTACAGCCAGTTGTCACTTATTTTAATACCTTGATTCTCTTTTTCTTCAGGAGAGATGCTGTAGCGTTTCTTATGAGGTTCTTAAATAACTTCATTTAAGTACTCAGGTTTCAGAGTTGCAAGAACACCAAAGAAGAAGTTTCTCTCTGGTAACAAATTAGAGGGCTGTAGCTTTGATGAAAGGGAGAGAGAAACATCTGGATTACTCATAGCATCATCATACAATTTTAACACTGAGATTTCAGGGTAGTTAGGTATCTCAATCTTCTTTATTTCATTGGTCTTAAATGCTTTTTTCTCTTCACTAACTAAGGCTTTTAAGAATGATATTTTTGATTCTTCCTGAGTTGGCAAGAACAATCCAACTATCATGAAATATTAATCTTAGTAAAGATCTTACCTTGCTAGACCAAATATATATAGAGGTCCTCTTAACTTCAAACTTTTCCAATCAAATTCACATTATTGAATCTTTCATAGACTTTATCTTGCTTTCTCTTTCTACAAATGTAAATTAAATTAAAAATTATGAAGATTAATTCTAAGTTTATTAAATTCTTACAACTAACTAAAGAAGATCTATTGGAGGTAAACAATAATAAGATATGCGGAGAAGCATTGAAAAACTTAGTCAAAGTTTCACAGATTAATTTTAAAGTGATATCAATCATTTCAAATTATTGTTTAATGAGATTATCTTGCTTAACATAAATAAAAATAATGATAAAAATCATACTTCTTATTAAAAAAGTATGCTGTCTTCAATAAACCTCAAAAAAAATAGCAATTAAAATCTCAATGTGAATGCATTGCAATATTACATATTAAAGAGTTAAAGACCATTTCAGATATTTAAATTGAGATTTTGAACAAGACTTCGATCATAAAATGACAAAAATCATACTTCTTTTAAGAATGTGTACTATTTTGAACAAACCTCAAAATATGAAAAGTAAAACTAGCTCAAATGGATTCTTTATTTTTGCACCACGCATTCATTGCGATATAAATTATTTGAGTGTTATCTTTCATATCAGCTAATTGGTAATTAAGATATTTGAACAAGAATTCTATCATAATATGACAAAAATCATTACTCATTTAAAAATTTGTATTATTATGAACGAACCTCAAAATATGAAATGTAAATTTAGCTCAAATAGATTCTATATTTTTGCACCACGCATTCATTGCGATATAAATTATTTGAGTGTTATCATTCATTTCAGCTAATTGGTAATTAAGATATTTGAACAAGATTTCTATCATAAAATTGACAAAAATCATACTTCTTTTAATATTATGTACTATTTTGAACAAACATCAAAATATGAAAAGTAAAAGTATGTCAAATGGATTCTATATTTTTGCACCACGCATTCATTGCGATATAAATTATTTGAGTGTTTTCATTCATTTCAGCTAATTGGTAATTAAGATATTTGAACAAGAATTTTATCATAAATTTAACAAAAATATTAACCTTTTTAAAAATAAAGTTCTTTTTGAACAAACATTAAAAAATGAAAAGTAAAAGTAGCTCAAATGGATTCTATATTTTTGCACCACGTATTCATTGCGATATAAATTATTTGAGTGTTTTCATTCATTTCAGATAATTGGTAATTAAGATATTTGAACAAGAATTCTATCATAAAATTAACAAAAATATTAACCTTTTTAAAAATATAGCTATTTTAAAAAAAACATAAAAAATGAAAAGTAAAAGTAGCTAAAATGGATTCTATATTTTTGCACCACGTATTCATTGCGATATAAATTATTTGAGTATTTTCATTCATTTCAGTTAATTGGCAATTAAGTTTTTCGAAGAAGATTTCTTTCATAAAATAAACAAAAATATTAACCTTTTTAAAAATATAGCTATTTTTAAAAAAACATAAAAAAACAAAAAGTAAAAGTAGCTCAAAAGGATCTATATTTTTGCACCACTTATTCAATGTGATATTAATTATTTGAGTGTTTTCATTCATTTCAGTTAATTGGTAATTAAGTTTTTCGAAGAAGATTTCTTTCATAAAAAAAACAAAAATATTAACCTTTTTAAAAATATAGCTATTTTTAAAAAAACATAAAAAAACAAAAAGTAAAAGTAGCCTAAAATGGATTGTATATTTTTGCACCACTTATTCATTGCGATATAAATTATTTGAGTATTTTCATTCATTTCAGTTAATTGGTAATTAAGTTTTTCGAAGAAGATTTCTTTCATAAAATTTTTTTGACAAACATAATAACTCTTTAAAATATAGTTATTTTTGAACAACTATAAAAAAATGAAAAGTAAAATTAGCTCAAAAGGATTTTATATTTTTGCACAACGTATTCATTGCGATATAAATTATTTGAGTGTTTTCATTAATTTAAGCAATTTGGTAATTAAGATATATGAACAAGAATTCTATCATAAAATTGACAAAAATTATAACTCATTTAAAAATAAAGTTCTTTTTAAACAACATAAAAAATGAAAAGTAAAAGTAGCTCAAAAGGATTTTATATTTTTGCACAACGTATTCATTGCGATATAAATTATTTGAGTGTTATCATACATTTCAGCAATTTGGTAATTAAGATATTTGAACAAGAATTCTATCATAAAATTGACAAAAATCATTACTCATTTAAAATAAATTTCTTTTTGAATAAACCTCAAAATATAAAAAGCAAAAGTAGCTCAAATGGATTTTATATTTTTGCACAACGTATTCATTGCGATATAAATTATTTGAGTGTTTTCATTAATTTAAGCAATTTGGTAATTAAGATATATGAACAAGAATTCTATCATAAAATTGACAAAAATTATAACTCATTTAAAAATAAAGTTCTTTTTATAAACCTCAAAATATAAAAAGCAAAAGTATGTCAAATGGATTCTATATTTTTGCACCACGTATTTATTGCGATATAAATTTTTTGAGTGTTTTCATTGATTTAAGCTAATTAGTAATTAAGATATATGAACAAGAATTCTATCATAAAATTGACAAAAATCATACTTCTTTTAAGAATGTGTACTATTTTGAACAAACCTCAAAATATGAAAAGTAATACTAGCTCAAATGGATTCTTTATTTTTGCACCACGCATTCATTGCGATATAAATTATTTGAGTGTTATCTTTCATATCAGCTAATTGGTAATTAAGATATTTGAACAAGAATTCTATCATAATATGACAAAAATCATTACTCATTTAAAAATTTGTATTATTATGAACGAACCTCAAAATATGAAATGTAAATTTAGCTCAAATAGATTCTATATTTTTGCACCACGCATTCATTGCGATATAAATTATTTGAGGTTATCATTCATTTCAGCTAATTGGTAATTAAGATATTTGAACAAGATTTCTATCATAAAATTGACAAAAATCTTACTTCTTTTAAAAATGTGTATAATTTTGAACAAACCTAAAAATATAAAAAGCAAAAGTAGCTCAAATGGATTCTTTGTTTTTGCACCACGTATTAATTGCGATATAAATTATTTGAGTGTTTTAATTCATTTCAGCTAATTGGTAATTAAGATATTTAAACAAGAATTCTATCATTAAATTGACAAAAATCATAACTCTTTAAAATAAAGTTATTTTTGAACAAACATAAAAAATTAAAAAATAAAAGTAGCTCAAATGGATTCTATATTTTTGCACCACGCATTCATTGCGATATAAATTATTTGAGTGTTATCATTCATTTTAGCTAATTGGTAATTGAGATATTTGAACAAGAATTCTATCATAAAATTGACAAAAATCATACTTCTTTTAAAAATGTGTATAATTTTGAACAAACCTAAAAAATGAAAAGTAAAAGTAGCTCAAATGGATTCTTTGTTTTTGCACCACGTATTAATTGCGATATAAATTATTTGAGTGTTTTAATTCATTTAAGCTAATTGATAATTGAGATATTTGAACAAGAATACTATCATATTATTGACAAAAATCATACTTCTTTTAATATTGTGTACTATTTTGAACAATCCTCAAAATATGAAAAGTAAAAGTAGCTCAAATGGATTCTTTGTTTTTGCACCACGTATTAATTGCGATATAAATTTTTTGAGTGTTTTCATTGATTTAAGCTAATTAGTAATTAAGATATATGAACAAGAATTCTATCATAAAATTGACAAAAATTATAACTCATTTAAAATAAATTTCTTTTTGAATAAACCTCAAAATATAAAAAGCAAAAGTATGTCAAATGGATTCTATATTTTTGCACCACTTATTCATTGCGATAAATTTTATTTGAGTGTTTTAATTCATTTCAGCTAATTGGTAATTAAGATATTTAAACAAGAATTCTATCATTAAATTGACAAAAATCATAACTCTTTAAAATAAAGTTATTTTTGAACAAACATAAAAAATTAAAAAATAAAAGTAGCTCAAATGGATTCTATATTTTTGCACCACGCATTCATTGCGATATAAATTATTTGAGTGTTATCATTCATTTTAGCTAATTGGTAATTGAGATATTTGAACAAGAATTCTATCATAAAATTGACAAAAATCATACTTCTTTTAAAAATGTGTATAATTTTTGAACAAACCTCAAAATATGAAAAGGAAATATAGCCCAAATGGATTTTATATTTTTGCACAACGTATTCATTGCGATATAAATTTTTTGAGTGTTTTCATTGATTTAAGCTAATTAGTAATTA
>ARYC01004751.1:0-34127 GCA_000711775.1 Oxytricha trifallax
TTCATTCTTAGCTGGTACCAAAATCAAAATTATTAAGTATGAATTTAGAATATTTATAGTTATAAACTAAGAAAAATATGATTTCTAGCACTTAAAAAAATCAACTATTATTGTTGGTATGGAAGCTGCTATAAATAGTAACAATAACTACTGAGGTTATTAGAGCTTTATAATAGATATTTAAATTTTAATTTAAACATGGCGGCTAACTTAAATCGTAAAGCAATTTTACTTGGTGCTGGATAAAAATAGCTAAACTTTGGCAAAACCAAAAAGCCTGAAATTATTTATGTTGAGAGAGAGGTAGAGCTAAGAACTCTTGAGTTGGAAGCAGAGGTTTTTATCATAGAAATATTAAACCAGAAGTAGAGCACAGAGATAGGAGTTTAAATTCAAATTGATTATATTGAGGAAGAAAAAGAACAGCTACCAGTTGAAAAAATAAAAACATTTTAATGTTAAGAGTGCTAGAATTTTTTCTCAACTGAATAAAGCTTGAAGAGGCATATAAAAGAGATACATTCTGGAAAGCCTAAGTTGTATTTCAAGCACGATAAGGTTGATGGCAGGTATTAGTGCACAACATGCATGAAGTCATATAATCACTCAGTTAAAGTTAAAAGGCATATGCAAAAGCATCACCTTAGTGAGTTCTTGATTTAAGATGTAGATACTGAAAAACTAGTACCAGCAAAGAGAAAATAAAATACTCTTGAGTCTTAAAGAGAATAGCAGGAAAAGCTCAAGAAGCAGAAACGATTTGAAACAATGAATCAACCTGCAGGAAATAGCTTTCTAGCATGATTCTAAGAGAGAGCTATGTATATTCTTGCATTGAATGCTGTTGATCTTAGTAGTTGCATTGAAAATAATTAGAATATAAGCGAGCCTAACAAAGTAAAGCTCATAGTGGTTGATGAGTATGCTTATAAGGTTTACCTTTTCAGCTATCTAATTAAGAATGAGCAGTACAAGAATGAATCACGAACGAATATATTGTTTTAAGAGAGGCATAGAGAATATATTGGAAGAACTTAATAAAGTTAGATGGTGTTATTTTAGGCTTTGGTTTCATCGTACTTAGACTAAAGAAATTTGAAATTACTCTTAGAGACTATCTAAATCATACAAAAGATACCCAAAAATTTGAGATATTCCATTAATTTGGATATGTTTATAGAGATTTGAAGCCTGAAAATGTTTTGTTGAATCTCTGTCTTTTAGAGGTAGTTGTAAATCGATTTCAATAAAGCATTACGATAAGAAAATACAACCTAGGTAAGGTTCTGGTACCCCAGGATATTTTCCAGACAGGGAGAAGTGGACTAATGGTTCAGCATAATGGGATGTGTGGGCAATTGATGCTATTATATTAGTGAGCGATATGGGAAGTATGTCTTTCTTTGGCACAAAGCATGAAAAATAATCAATTAGATTAGCTTAGAAACATATAAAGTAGGAAGATTTAAGCAAAGAAATTAGAAGTTTAGTCGAGATGATAATAGTAAGAGATTCTCGCTATCCTAGGTAATCATTAGACGATGTTTGAGCCATTTTAAGACAGCCAGATTCAAGAGGACAACAAAGACAGCAAATAAAATTCGTTTGAGCTAAATCAACTAATAACCATTAAATATTCATTAAATTCACTTAAAACCTGCATTTTCTCTACTTTCCACAATAAGACCACAACTATACCCTACAAATCAAAGCATTTATAAACCTATCAAGGGGTTTTGGGGTTTTGATTCTTTTAACTACTCTAACTCATCCCTTATTATTTAAAAGATCGTCACTTTTGATTGCTATAGTTTGGAAGGTTCTACACAAATCTATATATCTTGGTTAACTAGTTGGAAACTGTCAAGAGGAGTTGGTTTTAGGACTAGTCAAAATGAGATAGTTTGACAATTACTTATTGTATACATAGACTATAGTCATGGAGTGCCCTGTGATGTCCGAAAATATTGTATTTATATTTCCTTCTCAATTAGCCTCAGAACCTATTAAAAGTTCATATTCTATTTGAACATCATACTGAACACTTTCATTGGAACAGGTTTTAAAATAGGCATATTTAAATATAATGACAATATTGATGTTAATGCTGATTATGATAATTATGTTAAGGAGAAAATTAAGTTTTTCTGTAGTAACCATATTATTACCTCAAACTTATTAATACTCCAATTCACCTTATATAAGTCCTGTGAGGTTATTATTCAACATGCAATTATTTTGGGAGGTCCTCTTTAAGAACTGATATCTTGGGATCTAATTGAACACTCTTAGTCAGAATTAGATCTGAGGAATAGTCATAATTAGATTATTTTGAAATTTTCTTACTTCATACCAAGATAATAGCCATGGAGTGATATAAAATCTCTGAAGTTATTCTTTATCATTAATTATTCCGTTTTATTTTCCTATCTTCAAAAAGTTTTCTTTCTCTATCAGCATGATACTATGTAGCAAGGAGTTTTTTTTACATTAAAACAATGGAAAGCATTTTGGTATAAGAAGTCTCAAATCAAGAATAGAGATCTTTTGTATGAGTTTGGTCGCTCATAAAAATCTTTTAAAGAACCTATCTAAAATTTAGGATTTTTAAAATCTTTTTTTATACATTTTAATAAAATTTTGCATTTTTTTCTTATTTTAATTTTTATTTCTTTTCTTGCATTAGTTTTATAATTTTATTATTATTAGTGATATTATTACATTCAATTCTGTTTCTTTCACATTTTTTTCTAGTACTTCTATTGAATCTTAATTTATTAGATTATGAGATTTAATTTTTTAAGCTTGCTTATCAAATACCTTTTTTTTATACTCCTGTTTTTGATTTTAATCTCCTGATTTTTCATTCAAGTTCAGTATTTTTTCCAATCCACTTATTTGTCTTCTTTAAATTTAAGTTAAAGTTTATACATATATAATCTAGATATTTTTGAAATTTCTTTAAAATTTAATATTAATTATTTAATTATATATTAATATTTTCTTTATTATACCATTTTTTCATTCTCCTTCGTGTTTTGAACCATAAATGTTAGTGTGAATCTTTTCTCATTTTTATTTGCTTCTTTTTACTTCTTCCGTCCAGTCCTCTGCTGCTCTTACCTGGTTCAACTAATATATTTATAGCTTTCATTTTAAATTATCTCATACACATCCACAGTATAACTTACATATATAAATTTGCAATGAATTCATTTATATTAATTAATTTAGCTTCCATTAAAAATTAAAATAAAGATTAGTTAGTGAAAGATTTTAAATTTTATATTATCATTTTTATTAATAATTTTGATGTGATAGTCACTATATAAAATTTTATGTAATACCTTGTCTTCAGTAATTCATTTTAGGTTTACTGATATTAATATTCATACGTAGGTAATTAATTTATTGGTGAACTGTTTGAAGATTAACTTTGAGTTTTTTTCGTTATTTATACTTATAAGTTCAGTTATATTTCATCTTAATAATATATATTTAATTTGTTTTTAATGATTAATGAGTGAATAAAAACATTTCCAATATAGTTTCACATTAGTATGCAAAGATCATCAGACTGTTAAATGGCAACTTTATATCAGAAAATAGAATACACAAAAATATAAATTCTTTTAATAACTCTGAAATTCGATTCGGAGCATCTATTGAGAGCGGATACTCTATTATTATCTTTGACTTAATTCTCAGTTTTATCTTCTTTGAAAGATAGTAAGTTGAAATAATAATTGTATTCTATCATTTTTATTTAGCCACCAGCACTGGTATACTATTCTTGGGTATTCAAATAAAGTGTTCACTGTAGCATTACTTTACACACCATCGTGTTGTGTAGATATGATATCAAAAGTTTGGGAATAAACAGACTTTATTTAAGGGAATTTGTTATGTGCGCCTAATTCTCATATTGGATTATTTGACTTTTGATTAGATTATTATCTTCGTTAAATTTATTTTAATTTTATTCATTAAATAATTTCAATAATAAAAACATGCAATTTGGTATCTTCATTTCATTTAATATAAGTCTTTCTTACGTTATATTTTAGTAGATGGGAATAAGAATAATAAAAAATCCCAAGACCTGGCTGCACCTTTAATAATCATTAATATTAGCAAACCATTCTTTCTGTTTCAGCAGTACCACTGCCAGATTGTGACGTTTGGTGGAGCTGTTAATTCTAATTCTATTGAAGTTGTATGGATCTTTTCTTATTAAAATAGGAATTGATATACTTTTCTTTATGGTGCATGTTTTAAGTTTTATCATCAATTTTCAGCAGCAATCGATAATAAAACTTCTTAAATTTTAATTAAGATTTTAAACTCATTTATATAGTGTTTTTTTTAATGACATTATTAATTCATTATATCCGGAGGTATTTCGACTAAAACTGTTGAAACATTCATTTTAATCAGATTAGATACTGTTATTATAATGTAATTTTTAAAACTTATTAATTTTTGATTAAATATAGAATTATGGTATCAAAGTAAAAAGAAGTATTATAATATCAAATTTTTTTAATTAAAATCACAATTAATATTCATTTATATAGTAAAGATTTGTTAATATTTAATTACTTACTATATTATTATAACCTATTATGAATATTATTTTATGGTCAACAAAAATCTAGGTGAGTTTCACTGCCATATTATAAATATATTTTATATAAAACAAACACTAAAATCATAGTTTTTATATATTATTTTATTGCTTTTCCTTATTCTTGTGTTTTAACTGCATTAATCTACTGTTTAATCAATATTTAGCATTATCAACTTACCAATATTACTTTAAATATTCCAATTGCTTTAAATTTGCTCCTTATTTCAAATTATTCTCGATTAATTGCGCTTGAATTTTTTATATTCAAAATATTTATTTATGGGAATTTATAGCTTCCAAAACATTGAAATTTTTGTTTTATTTATTTATCAAAAGTATCTTTAAATTAATGTTATATTTAATTTACTGTTTACATATTACCTTATAAATTAACATCATTGTTTGAAATTGTTATATTATAGTGCTATAAAATCCTCAAATTAACACATATTTCATTGAATCGTTCATGAAATGTATTTGTAATCATATTAAAACCTTTAAGTAGTTGATGTGAATATAAATTCACTTAACTCTTTCAATACTAAAAACAACAAGTTATTAGTAAATAATATAACTAAAGGGAAAGTTAAGCAGCGTAATGTGTATATCTAAGAAATTAAATCATAATGATAATTAAATTTAAATCATGAGTTTTAATATACATTTTATGTTAAGTTTATCTAATCACTTTTTTTAATACACTATATTACTCTGAATGAAAGGTATTTGGAGAAAAGAACGATTAAGTAGGAATTATTTTAAAAGTATGTGGAAATTTGAACAAAAAATAAATTAATTGATTCTTAATTATGAATGTGAAATCAGTGTATATGTACTATTAGTCTTTAAATCATCAAAATAGTTTAGCTTAATTCTGTATCTTTTCAGCAGTTCATTTATGTAACTTTGATTTTTAAATAATCTTTGATTTATCCTTGAACTTAGCAACAATATCTTATTGATTTGACTTGTCATCTTAATCATACAATCTCCTTTGCTTCTTTGTCATCTTAATCTTTCCTAGCTAATCCTTTGCTCCTGCAATTCTTACATTGCTGTCTCTTCACTGTATTGTTACTTCTTTGATCTTCCTCTCTGTGGTCTACCTTCAAGACATCTGCCATATTAGTCTTGTCCTCTTAAGCCATCTCAGCCATCTCTGCAGCCTCAGTAGTCGACCCTGTCTCCTCTACTGTAGTTGCTATCGTCACCATCTCTACTCTCGCGCTTCTCTGGCTCTCCATCCTAAATAACACCATCATTCACATGATTCTCTTCTCCCTTGACTTATTCATTAGCAGGGGGTTAATTTTGACTTTAGGCATCTTCGGCCTTTTTGGACTTTCCGTTTTGCAAACGAATTAAGGGGCGAACCTTAGAATGGCGGTCTGTCAAAGGCACCACGCTATTCTCAATCAGAATATCTAGGGAGATGGAATCTTCGACAAAGATATCTATCCCAGAGGCCTAGATAAGTGAAACAATATTTTCGAAGACCTCCCATCGCATTGAGTGAGCGCCCTGAGCATATATCATTGGTAATTGTTTTGATGTTGTTGATCAATATTAATCTTGAACATGCGAATCTCTCTGTGCTACTGCCCTTTCCTCTAGAGAAAGTTCTCTTTCCCCATGTGTGCGGTGGGATGCCCTTGAGTCAAAACCCCAAAACCCCTTAATGAGGTTTATAAGTGCTTTGATTTGTAGGGAATTTGTTAGGGGTTGGGGTTATTAATAGGTTTTAATGTGAAATTTATAGTAAATGTATTTAATTTAATCACTCAAAATGCACTTTTGGATCATGTGGGAGAGGTCTGAAGTTTATCTTACTTAACCACAACTCTATCTGCTCTATTGATATGTCTGATCTTGAGTTTGGTTTTATTATTATTGATTCTGCCATATGTTTTATTGATTGAGATACTTTGGTTTTGTCTATAAACTACTTGATTCTTTACTTAGCATCTTTCTCGCACCTTGTAGAGTAGTAATCGTTGCGAGGCATATCGCACTCTATTATTATTGCTGCTAAAGCCCACACATCCCACTAAAAGTCACCATCTCTCCAGTCTTCTCTTTCTGGATAATAGCCTTGAGTTCCCATTACAGTTCCAAGCCTTGAGACTTCCACTCTTTAGGCTCTGTTGAAATCGATTATTGCTACTCTTACTGGAGAAAAGTTTATCATAATATTTTCTGGCTTTAAATCTCTGTGAACAAACCCTAACTTGTGAAGCTCTTTAATGCCTTGTATGGTCTGAGTTGCTATTTATCCAAGTTACTTATGATTCCTTTGATCTGTTATGAAATCTCTTAGAGTCATTTCATAGAGTGGGAGTCTGAATGCAGCATGATCCTTGGCAAGGAGAACAGCATCTAGCTTGATTAAGTTACTACACTCTTTAAATTTTGCTTGAGTGAGTACTTGATACTCATTTGTAAACTCCATCTAATATTTATCATCACTTAAGAGATAGTTGAAGGGATACACTTGCATGCGTATTGATGATCATTGATAACTTTCTCATCAAAGGAGTACTCTAGAATAAGATAACTTTAAAGAGAAGTATCTAAATCTATCTACGCAAGAACTGGTATTTTCTTGTATTCAATTTTGATCATGATTTTTGTGATTTCAGAGGTTAGTTGGTTACGTGCCTTCTTTACGTACTCTAACTCACTAGCTTATTCAGGCACTACCGCTTAAGAATATTCCCTCGATTTTCTTTTGTTGAGAAGCTTCAACTCAACTTCATGCTTTTCAATTTCTATGTCTTTTTTGTGAGCTCTTAAAAGATGTTTCTTCAAGTCTCTTGTATGAGAGTACTACTTATGGCACTCAAAGCAATCATACTTCCCATCGATTTGTCGTGCTTTAAGTATACAGTAGGCTTGGCTTCTCTATGCTCCTTCATATGTCTATACCAGCTAGATTTATGAGCGAAATCTCTCTCACCAGCTCACAAAAGTATACTTCTATTTCTTCAGTTTGTATAGGAATATCATTAATACCTTTCTCCTCCTCTCTGTCTCCCACACACTTATTTGCCATTTATTTTCTATTATTAATTTCTTAATAACAGAGACCTCAAGTGATAACTCTGGTAGTTCTTTAAGAGAGTTCATCTCACAGCTATCACACTTTTTATTGACGACAAACGTTAGTCTCATTTAGTTTGATGGAAGTGCTGTTGTTTTTCTTAAAATGTTAGCGCTCATATTTAAATTTGAATTTAAAATTATAAAACTGCCTCTATAACTGAGAGCTTATATGATAGCTTTGCAAGCCTACAAGTTTCAAGGGAAGATCTTAGAGTATTAGAGAAGAAATATAAGTGTTAAGAGACAATCCAGCTCTAAAAATGGGGGAGGAAGTAACCATTTTTACTATCAATAATATGTTGATTACAGCACGTACCGATTTAGGAAGTGCACCTAATTAAGTACGTACTGCTTTAGGAGGTATTTTATGATTTTATGATTAAAATTAGGGTGCTCCTAATTAAGTACGTACCAATTTAAATTTAAAAATATGCAACTATAACAGTAGAAATTGATATCAATCTCTCATGTTTGAAACCAGTTCTCAAAACTTTCTCCATATCCTTTTAAGAGGTTGACCTCCTATAGGATGCCCATATTTAATAGTAAGTTTTACAGAAGTAAATAATTGAAATCAATAAACTTAAATTTGAATATCATTTCTTAGATCTGTAAACAAGATGGAGTCAATGAATGATGCAATGAAAAGAGTGCAAGCACAAGAATTAATTCAAAGATTTAGAAGCAAGGAGGATTTGCATCGCTACCTGGTGCAGCAAGGTAATGACCTCAAAGTGGCTAATCTAGATTATGTAGTTGGTTTGTTCTTGCCAACGATGGAAGGTACTAAAATTTCATTTTTAAGAGCCATACTATGCGAAGAGAAGAAAGCATTAATAACTTAAGATGTAAAGTTTGCAGAGATTCCAAACTATCCAGAAATCTCAGTGACTAACTTGTATGATGATGCTATGAATGACCCAGAGGTTTCGCTGTACTTGCCTACTAAGAAGCAGTTGTCAAATAAACTACCTGAAAGAAACTATTTCTTTGGTATACTTGCAACAATTAAAGGTGATTGCTTGAAAGAAATTATTCAAAAATCTCATAACAAAGGGTACAGCATCTCTTCAGAAGATAAGGACAAACAAAGGGATCAAGATAAGTGAGAGCTGGCTATCAGAGCTGCAGAAGCACCCTTATATTTCAAGTAAGATTTGTAGCTTAACTCTTTAGAAAAATCTGGTACTGGCATCCTTTTGATGAAGGAATAGAGCAAGCTTCACAGAGAGCGAAAGTCCCAGACGAATTATGAAGTTAGCAAGAGACTTTATTCAAATATTGAGCCGCCAGAGTCAATGAACATAGATGCTGGAGCTGGCAGCAAGAGAAGAAACCTTGGAGGAGAAGCAAGAATTAGAAGAAAAGAAAGAGAAGTCAGCTCCCTCTAAAGAATTTTAAATGTGACTTATATATTCATTAACTAAACTACAAAACTTATTTATATACATTCACTCTCCCTTCTTTAGCACACTTTATGCCAACTAATTATCAACTCTCTTAGCTGAACTTTTTATAAAATCGACTGTATCAATAGGTAGGTCATGCATCAGGTGGTATAGCAGCAGTTTCTTGCAATGACCTTTTAGTATACCCCAGTAGAATTCAATTCCATTAAACTATGGACTGTAAGGTACGTTGAACACTGGCGTTATTCTAAGCTGTTCATAACTCTTCCATGTTTCTTTTGTCTTATGAACAGAAAGATTATCAAAGAATAGTATAATCTCTTATTCAGGGTACTTCTGTTCTAAAAACTTAAAATACTGCTCTGTCTAAATTGAGCGAGGATGAATAACATAAGTTTCCAAAGCAGCATCCTCGCTAATACCTCCAAGAATTGCCATTGTTTATACCTTGACTTTCTAGTCATATACTTCTATATTACTTTGTCACTTATACCAAGACTTCTAGATGAAAGTGTTGAAGGTAAACACAGCCTCGTCAGCATGAATAAACTTAATATTATTCTTTTAGGCTCTCTGCATTTAATTAAATATAATTTAAGTTGTTGTTGTAAAATGGCAGAGTGAAATCAATTAATCTCTTGATACGATTTACACCTTTATAAGAGATACAGTTTCGTTTATAAATGTTTGCAACAGATTATGCAGAGATCTTCAACTCAGGGAACTGGCGGTGAAACATAATAGCTCATTAGTCGAGAGAGAAGTGAGCCCAATACTTCAAAGTTTTTTCATTAATAAGATAGTCAATATGCTTCTAAAGAAACTTTGACTTCCTCTTAGGCTAAGAATTCAGCTATTATTGCTTTAATTACACAGCCTTCAAGCAGTGAGGGCGAACAGTTGATGGACTTCGCTTTAGAGCATTGCAATAGACTTATAGTTCAGTACTGGTTTGACTTATTCACTATACATATCACATCCATAACGCAGTTTAAACACTAAATCTTTATACTCTTCTTCATAAATAGACCACAAAAGCTCTTGCTATTTTTGTCTCGCATTTAATTAATAACCCCAACCCCTAACAAATTCCCTACAAATCAAAGCACTTTAAACCTCATTAATGGGTTTTGGGGTTTTGATTCATAGACTCCATCTTGTTTCCTCTTTCTAGAAATGTTAATGAAATTTCCAATTATGGATATCAATTCTAAGTTTATTAAAATTTTACTGCTAAATAAGGAGATCCACTGAAAGGTCAACCTGAATCAGATAAATAGATAAAGATGGAGAAATTTCTCCAAGTTTCAGAGTTTGACTTCCATTTTAATCTAACTTTCTCCAAAAAATTGCTCCTAATAATGTTTAATTATTACAGGAGGTCCTTCAAATTAAGTTCAAACTTTATTAGGAGTTAAATTTTAAGGTTAAAACTTAATTAGGAGCATATTAAATTAAAAAATGTTTAATAACTTTACCTCAAAATAAAGTTCAAACTGATTTGGAGGACCTCCTAGAGAATCACAAAACTTCATTAGGAGTATTTTAATTTACTAAAATGTATAAAATTCTCATAAAATATGTCAATTTACAGTTTTTTATGGTTAGTTCATTTTCTTACCTCTCAGCAAAGAATCTAACAGAGTGTCATTATACTCTCCTATAATAGTTTATCATGGTATATTATATCATTATTATAATAAAATATACCAGAAAACTAAAATGAGCGCTAACCTTTTGAGAAGAGCGGCATTACTTGGTTCAAGTCAATAAAAGTTATTATTCCAGCAACCAAGAAAAGTAGAGACCAGAGACGCTTGTACTCTTTGGGAGCCCACTTATGACAACTTTGACCAGTCTAGCTTTGAGATTTAAATATAAATAAAGTAAGAGATTATCAAAGAAGCTGTGCAAATTGAGGAGGAGTTTAAACAACCCGCCATGGAGCATTAATAAATACCAGCCAAAGTTGACTATTAATGCAAAGAATGCAATAAAGTTTTCCCTTACAAGTCAACTTATAAGAGACACTTGAGAGATATACACAACGATATGCCAAGGTTAGATCTCAAGCATTAAAATAAAGATGGGAAGTATGTCTGTGAGTCCTATGAGAAGCCATATTCTCATACTAGAGACCTCAAAGTGCACTTAAAGAATAAGCACAATTAAAGTTTTGTCTTTATTCATGAACCTACAGGGAATAGATTCCTCTAAAAGAGAAGATCAAGAAACCCAGTGCAGTCCCTTAGAGTTGAAGTGTAGAAGTAAGTTAAAATGAAGAAAGCAGTCAAGAACTTTCCAGTCTCTGAGATCAATAAAGTCATGGTAAAAATAGAGGCAATAAAGATTCCCATATTAAAAATTATTGACTTAGATTCTTGCCTTGAAAGTTGCCTCACTCTTGAAGAAAAATAGAGAAGAGAGTCATTACAGATGACTAATATACTTACAAGATATATCCATTCAATTACTTCCTTGCTGATGACAAGTTCCAAATGGAATTTGCTAATGAGTATTATGCTCTTTAAAAGGCAAAGTTAAATGAGTGCAGGCATATCATCTAGCTTGATGCTATTTTACTTGGTAAAGATCATGTAGCCTTCAGGCTTCCTTTACTTGAAATGACTTACAGAGAATTCTTATCTGAAAATAGATGTCAGAGATAAATAAGCTAGATAGTATAGCAGATAATTAAAGGGATTGAAGAGCTTCACAAGCTATGTTATATTCATTGAGAATTTAAGCCAGAGAACATCATGATGAACTTTAAGCCTCTTAGAGTATATCTTATTGACTTCAACAGAGCTCAAAGAGTGCAAGCCTCTGCATAAGGAAATGTATACGGCACTCCTGGATATTTCCCAGAGAGAGAAGATTGGAGAGATGAAGACACTTAATGGGATATCTGGGCTCTAACGTAATAATAATAATAGAGAGCGACATGCCAAGAAACGATTACTTTATCTGCAGGGGTGAGAGAGATTCTAAGCAGAGAATGAAACATTATCTCGATAAAAATAAAATAAATGGAGGTCTCAGAGAACTTGTATACTCAACTATTATCAAGCCAAGCAAAGAGAATTAACAAACAATAGAAACAATCAAACATCAACTTAGAAAGATAAAATTCAGAGAACTGCCACATGACTCTAAGCTTATGTTTGTGTGAAATATTTTAAAAAACTCGCTTGTTATACTCACTTAAAATACTAATATTTAAACATTAAACCCCTAAATAAACCTTATTAAAACCCTAATAAAGTATGCACTAATAGTCTACTTTTAATATAATCAAAAACTCAATCAAACTACTGAAAGGGTTTTGGGGTTTTGATTATCTTAAGAAATTAATAAGGTAAAGAATAATCTTCAGTTTGAGAAATGAAATATTGTTCCGGTGAAATTACAATTTTAATATGTTTAAAATGTCTAAGGTGACTTCACAAAAAACAAATAAAGTTTTCTTTTGTAAAAGAGAAAGCGAATTGCTCATTGATTTTATGGATTAAATTAAGAAATTAATATAGTGTAGAAAAAGTTTCAGTTTGAGAAATGAAATATTGTTCCGGTGAAATTACAAATTTAATATGTTGAACGTGAATTCTACGAGCCTTCAAAAATTAAATATATATTTTTTTTAAAAGAGAAGGCGAATTGCTCATTGATTTTATTGATTATATTAAGAAATTAATATAGTTAAGAATAAGCTTCAGTTTGAGAAATGAAATATAGTTCAGTTGAAATTACAATTTTTTTATGTTAAGCTTGATTTTTAGGACCCTTCAACAATCAATGGTTTTCATTGTGAAAGTGTTGGCGAATTGCTATTAGATCTAATGGATCAAATTTAGAAATTAATTTAGTAAAGAATAAGCTTGAATTTGGTAGTTGAGTAAGTTTTCATGTGCAATATAAATTGAAATATGTTTAAATTTATATCAATTTTTTTAAAAAAAACTCAGTGAGTTCTTATCTTTGTGAAAGCTTAGGCTAATAACTCAAAAAACCTTATCATTAAATTAAATGATTAAAATAGACAAGTAAAAGCTTCAGTTTGAGAGTTAAGAAAGTGTTCTTATAAAATTAGAATTTAAATAAATAACACTTCTAGGATCCATAAAAATCAAATAAATTTTTCTTTTGTATAAGAGTAAGCGAAAAACTCATAGATCTTATTGATTATATTAAGAAATAAATATAGTTAAAAATAAGCCTTATTTTGAGACAGGTGAAATTACAATTTTATTATATTGAACGTGAATCTTAGGAGCATTTAAAAATTAAAGAGTTTCGCTTTGTGAATACGTAAGCTTATAACTCATATATCTTTATCATTAAATTAAAGAAATTTATTTAGAAAATAAAAAGCTTGAGTTCGGTAGTTTAAAAACTGTCAAGGTGAATTTGAAAATAAAAATTTAAAAAGGTTAAACTTTATATCAATTTAATCTCAAAACTCAGAGAATTCACAATTTATTGTATGTGTAAGTTTATTGCTCATAAATCTTTATCATTAAATTAAAAAAATTAATATGGACAAAAAACGCTTGAGTTCGGTATTTGAGAAACTGTTCAGGTAAAATTGAAAAAGTTAAACTTTATATCAATTAAATGTCAAAACTCAGAGAATTCAAGACTTTGTGTATGTGTAGTCTTATAGCTCATAGATCTTATGGATTAAATTAAGAAATTAATATATACAAGAAAAAGCTTCAGTTTAAGAGTTGAAAAATTGTTCAGGGGAAATTTAAATTGAAATAACTTAAACCTTACATCAATAAAATTTCAAAACTCAGAGAATTCACAACTTTGTATAAGTGTAGTCTTATAGCTCATAAATCTTTATCATTAAATTAAGAAATTAAAATATACAAGAAAAAGCTTAAGTTTGGTAGTTGAGAAAATGTTGATGTGAAATTGTAATTTTTAAAGCTCAAACTTGACTTCTATGATGTGCTATATGATATTTTAATTTAATTATAAATATATTATTCCTTTAAATTTTTTATTTTTTTTATTTGAAAAGAAATTTTCATATTTTCTATTGCATAAAATATTTGTTTTATTAACAGAAATTTTGTATTTCTATTAAACTTTATTTATGTATTTTTTTATGATTTATTAAAATTTAAATACATTATTCTTATATTTTTTTAAAATCTTATTATATTAATTATTTTCTACTTTTTTGATATTTCTTAAATATTCATATTTGCTTGTTTCTTTTATATTTTACTTATTTTATCAATGTTAATACTATATATTTTTATTTTTACTTATCTATATTAATATAATACAAAAGATGAGGAAATTTAAAACTTTTAAAATGCAAAAACTGGAAAGAATTTAATGTATCAAAATTAAATTTTTTTTTAATGGAATATGGATGATGATAAAAAAACAAAGTGTAATCTATACTTTTTAATCATCTAAAATGTCTGATTGAATTATTTTAAATTATTATAATTTTTTTTTTCTAATCTAATTCTCATTTAGTGAAGACAGATAGATAATAATAATAATAATAATGATTAACTTGCATCGATGGCTTAAAGCCCCCCGAGCATATCATTGTGAATGAACTCAGTTCCTTTGATTGTTTTTTCTCTTTTTGTTGTTTTTTCTGGGTCTTTTTGGTTGTCTTTGTTTGTTTTTGTTTTTCTACCCATGTTTTGATTCTGTCTTCTGCAGTCTTGTCTTAGAATGGTGACGGAGTCGTCAGCGATGTGTTTATATTTAATTGGTGATTAAACTTATAAGATTTTAACCGAGAATTTAATAAGACCAAGTGAGATAATAGTTATGAAATTTTCTTTCATGAAGAAGATGAGTGAGGTCGCTTGAGAGGTTCTTGGAAAAGTTCCAAAATGTTTTAAATCTTATAATGTTTGTGTTTAGCATGTGGTCTTGGTTTGAGTCACAGTACATTATGACATCTTAGTCATAGGATCTAAGTTTGTCAATGGTTTTGAGGAAGGTTCTGATCTGTTTGGGGTGTGTCTGGGTCATTGGATATGATGTGCTAGGCTTTAGTGTCTCTGTCAAGGATGTCTTCAACTTGTTCGAAGTAGTGAGCAATTATGTTAGAAAGTCCTTGGGTTGCTGTTTAGATTCTCAAAGACACAATTTGTTCTTTGAGTTCTAGTGCTTGAAATAGAGTTCTTGCTAGACTTTTGTACCTTTGTGGGCTTCCTCAATGAGGGCTTTGTATGCTTGGTCTGTCTTGATTGTGTAGAAGTCTGGTAGGTCTTTGAGTTTTATGGAGGCTTTGTCGTTCATTTGGACGTCTCTAGAGTTACTCATATTTAATAATGATTAAATTTTTATTATTAATTAGGAATCCAATTTTAAATTTTCCTAGTAGGAAATCTTATTAAAGGGTGATTCCTTAATAATAGTTAAGGGTTCCTATTGAATAGGAATTTTGTTTCATGACGTATTAGAGGACGTCAAGGATTATTCACCTCCTTCGTAGAAGGAAAGATCAACTATTGAGTCATAGTCTAGTGAACTAGACTTGTCTAATGGCGCTTAAAGGATGGCGCATTAGGTAGCTAAGCATTCCTGTTCTTCCCGTATAAATTGTTAGTTGAGGCTTGAGATCTCTTGTTGAGACAACCTATTGTGAAATTGTGAGAGGAAGCTGGTAAATGGTTGGAAGTCAATTTTTGTGTTGATAGGAAGGGGAGGTTGAGGAATAAACTCTGGGGATTGGGCGTCCAGGTTTCCAAAATCAGTGGATGGTTATTGGGATTTAGGAATCTATTTGTTGTTGACATGAACTAGGTAATGTGATGTGATTGGGCTAGAAGTTCCAGCCACTTTGCAACGTAGTGGTTGTTTTGGTTATGAGCTCTTATTTTGGCTTCATTTCTGAGTTTGAAGATAAGGGATGGGTTTATCTAGGCGAAATTTTTGGCAATGTAGATAACTTTCTGAATTGTGAGGTGTCCCCAATCATTGTTTATAGACTCTGAGATGATAATGTCTATGATATCTTTGAGTCTGGATCCTCTGATGAGGGTTAAAATGAAGTTCTTTGTGTAGGTCGAGAAGTTGGGCATTTCACTCTTATGTTCCTCTCACTACGATTATAATTCAATATTTTTTAGTAAATAATTAGACAGATAAATTGATTGAAGTTTAGAATCTAGAATTTTTCTAGGAATGTTTGAGCTAGTCTTGAGACTATTTTATTATTTATGCATCCGCATTTTGTAACATAAAGTTTGACCTTACTTTTAAAATTTATGATAAAACTCTATGATATTAAAAGTACGATTAGCGAGTATTTGAATTTTTATAAACCCATTTTATTTTTAATCTTTAAATATAATCAAAACCCCAAAACCCCTTAGTGAGGTTTATAAGTGCTTTGATTTGCAGGGTATAGTTGGGGTCTTATTGGGGTTAGTAGAGAAATTAGGCCAAATTGCAAAATGAGAAATAGAAATTAGCGAAATTTAGGGTCTATATATGATGAGAAATATTTAGATTTACTGCTTAAGCTTAGGTATGGTACAAGTATTAATATAGACTAAGTCAAACCAGTGCTAAATTATACACCCATAGCAAGACTCCTAAACAAGAGTGCCTCAACTGTTAGGCATCATTGCTTGTTAGCTGTTTAAAATTACAACTCAGGCTCTTGAAAACATCCTGCAAGAAAATAAAAGTTCTCACAGCACCATATTGACTACCTCTGCGACTCGAAGACTTTAAAGTATTGGGCACACTTTCCTCTTGACTAGCGAGCTGTCATGTTGCATCGCAAGTTTCCAAACATGCGTATCTCTCCTTAGACTATAACCAATATTTATAGACGAAATGGTATTACTTTCAAGACTGTCAACAGAGTGAAGAGAGTGATTGATTTTACAGAGCCATTTTATAGTAATAATTTAAACTATATATATGATTAAATGCAGAGAGCTATTAATAATAACATCAAGTTCATACATGCAGATGAAGCTGTGTTTACGTTCAACACTTTATTAATAAGTCATGGTACAAGAAGTATGATAACATAGAAGTTTATGACTAAAAAGTAAAGGTAGTCACCCATGCAATTTTAGCTGGTAAAAGTGAAGATTCAGGCTTAGAGAGTTATGTGATTCACCCTCGCTCTATTAAGCGAGAGTAGTACAGAGAGTTCCTACATAAGCTGAGAGATAAATACAACGATTAAGAGATCATCCTGTTTGTAGACAACCTCTCAGTTCATAAGACTAAGGAGTCTAAGAAAGCTTATGAAGAGTTAAACATAACTCCTGTATACAACGTTACTTATAGCCCATAATTTAATGGAATTGAATTCTACTGGAGTTAAATCAAGACTCACTACAAGAAGCTACTGCTGTATCATCTTATGCATGACTTGCCCATCGATATAGTAGACTTTATTCAAAGCAGCTGTAAGAGAGTGAGCGTAGATAAGACAACAATTTGTGCGAGAAAGGGAAGAATGAATGTTTATAAATAAGTTTTAGATTTAAAGAATAAATATATTCACATATTAAACTGGCCCATAAATGGATTGGGGTTCTCTTTCTTCTCCTCTTCTTATGGCTTGCTTGGGCCCATATTTATTCTCTTTGTGCAAGCTCCTGCATCTATGTTCATTTCATCTGGCTTTTAAACATCTTTATAAAGTCTCTTGCTCACTTCATGAATTATCTGTGACTTTCTCTCTCTATGAACCTTAGCATACTCTTTAATAAGATATATACCAGTGCCAGATTTTCCTACAAAGTTATATGTCAAAGCTTACTTGAAAGATAAGGATGCTTCTTAAGTTCCTCTAACCAAGCTGAGCTTATAAGAATGCCTTGCTTCTTCTAGTCTTCAGGAGAGATAGAATATCGTTTCTTATGTGCTTCTTCAATAATTTCTCTGAGATAATCCTCTTTTATTGTACCAAGAACACCAAAAAAGAAGTTCCGCTCTGGGAGTTTATTAGAGAATTGATTCTTGGTAGGAAGGTAAACTACCACTTCCTCATCTTACATGGCATCCGCATAAAGATTAGTGACTGAAATCTCAGGGTAGTTCGGAATTTCTATTAGCTTAATCTCTTTATTTTAAAAGCTTTCTTCTCCTCACAAAGTATTGCTTTCAAGAATGAAATTTTGGTACCTTCCATCGTTGAAGGAATAAACCAACTGTATAATATGTTAATAGTCATCTATTTATCTTACCATGTAAAGTTAGATATCGATAGAGATCTTCTTTACTTCTGAATCTTGAGATCATTTCTTGAGCCTCGACTCTTTTCATTTGATCATTGAGTGATTCCATCTTTGTTCCTCTTCCTATTAATGAATTTCAAATTATAAATTATAGACTTCTAGATCCTATTGTTTAAAATCTTACTATTAAATATGGGCATCTAATAGGAGGTCAACCCCGCAAAGATACGTGGAGAAAGTTTGCAGAAGCTGTAACAAACTGCAGAGATTGAGCTCCATTTTTATAAATTTAGTTCCATTAAATTAGTACTAAATTTGTTAAAATTTAATTAATACTGGTACTAAATCCGTTTAAATTTAATTGCTACCAATTTAATAGTACCAAAACTAAATTAGTACCTAGTTTTAAACTAATGAGGTTTTAATGGAAAAGTTCCAAAATGGTTCAAAACCTAATTGGTACAAGTACCAACCTGAATTTTATCTAAGTTGGTACCAAAATTAAAAATATTAAGCATAAATTTAGAAAATTTATAGTTATAAACTTAGTACAAATATGATGTCTAACGCCTAAGAATCAACCATTGTTGTTGCAATGCCAACTCCTATACAAAGTTACTATAACCAGAGAAGTTATTAATCTTAATAATAGAAATTTAAATTTGAATATAAACATGGCGGCTAACTTAAATCGCAAAGCAGTTTCTCTTGGAGCAAAATAATCATAGCTCAACTTAGGGTCCTCCAAGAAACCAGAAGTAATCTATATTGAGAGAGAGGTTGAGCTAAGAGCTCTTGAGTATGAAGTAGAGGTCTTCAAAATAGAAGTATAAAACTAGAAGGGTAGAGCAGAGATAGCACTTTAAACATAAATTAAATATGTTGATGAGCTAAAAGAACAGCAACCAATTGAAAAGATAAAAACATATTAATGCGAAGACTGCTAGAATCTTTTCTCAACAGAGCAAAGCTTGAAGAAACACCTTAAAGAGATACACTCTGGCAAAGCCAAAATCTATTTCAAGCATGATAAAGTTGATGGAAGATACTAATGTACAACATGCATGAAGTCATATACACACTCTGCAAAAGTAAAGAAGCATATGCAGAAGCATCATTTGAGTGAATTTTTAATGCAGGATAAAGAAACTTAAAAATTAGTTCCAGCAAAAAGAAAATCTAATACTCTTGAGTCACAAAGAGAGCAGCAAGAAAGACTCAAGAGACAGAAGCGATATGAATCGATGAACCAGGCAGCAGGCAATACAATTTTAGCATGCTTCTAAGCGAAGGCTATGAGTATACCTGCATTAAATGCAGTTGATCTCAGCACTTGTATTGAAAACTACTTGAATATAAACGTGCCTGCAAAAGCAAAGCTCATAGTAGTTGATGAGTATGCATACAAGGTGTATCCATTCAGCTATCTTCTTAAGAACCAACAGTATTAAAATGAGTTTGCTAATGAATACATGGTGCTTCGAGAGGCCTAAAGAAAAAATTGCAAGAATTAGCTAAAGCTCGATGGTGTAATTTTAAGCTATGGTTTCATAGCATTCAGGCTAAAGAAATTTGAGATGACTCTGAGAGACTACCTATATCACAATAGATACCCTGGTGATTTGAACGATATACTCTCACATATGATATATGGTGTTAAGGAATTGCACGAACTTGGATATGTGCATAGAGATTTAAAGCCTGAAAACGTTATGCTGAATCTCTGCCCTTTAGAAGTAGTGATAATCGATTTCAATAGAGCTTTAAGATAAGAGATTGTTACTTTAGCACAGGTACTTGGTACTCCAGGGTACTTCCCAATAAGAGAGAAGTGGACTAATGGTTCTGTTTAATGGGATGTTTGGGCAGTAGCAGCAATAGTATTAGAAAGTGACATGGAATGTATGGCTTACTTTGGTACAAAGCAAGAAAAACAATCAATAAGTTTGGCCTAGAAACATATAAAATAAGAAGATGTATGCGAAGAAATTAAAAGCATAGTTGAGATGATAATCGTGAGAGCTTCACACTATCCTCGGTAAACATTAGATGACATCCTTGACCCACTATAGAGAGCAACTTTCAAGAGATACAATAAAGACAAGCAGATAAAGTTTGTTTGATTTAAGACCACTAATTATCATTAAATACTCATTAAATACACATAAAACTTGCGCTTTCTCTACTAACCCCAATAAGACCCCAACTATACCCTACAAATCAAAGCACTTATAAACCTCACTAAGGGGTTTTGGGGTTTTGAATGTTGTATTCTGTAAATTCATAATTATCAATATTTTTTAAATTTCAAAAATTTACGATCAATATTATACTTAAAATATATATTCATTTTTATTAATATCTTCCTTGCAATTTGATTAAACAAGAAAGTACTGTTAACAATGGCTTATATATTAATCTTTTACTCTCAATAGAAATATTATAGTATTATTTGATGTTTATTCTTAAGTAAATTAGGAGAACTATTACTTAAGCATTTTAAGCTGGATTTTAAGTATGTGGTAAAATAATAAATAAAAAATTTGAATGTTCAATCTTAAATTTTTAGCAATTTGTAATAGTTAAAGATATTTGGATATGAATATCAAATATTTTGAATAAATAACTTACGATACAATCTTATATATTATTTTATAATATAGTAACTTTTAATCTTATTAATTATGTAAGCATTTTATCTGTATAAAATATTACTCAATTAATCCCATATAGTGGATTACTTAATTGTAATAAATTAGTTAGCTGTCCTTACTTTATAAATATCCAATTTTTTAAGAATAAAACATCCTAGTGATAGTTATATTTCTCTTATCAAGAAGCTACGTAGAATGTAATAATAATTTGGAGTTAAGCCAAGAATATAGATATAATATAAAACAGGAAATAATTAGTAAGAAAATAAAATAACTGACATAATTTAGGGCAGGGTATATTAATTTATTGATATTATTTAAATAAAGAAATCTAATCTACTTATTTTAAGCAATTAAATTAATAAAAATAATTTATCAGGAAAGCCTTCCTGCTTTTAAGTAATTTTGATTTCTCAAAAATATTTATTTGTATTTGCAGATTATATATATTTAAGGTATTAGTGGGGCTTGCTGCTGATAAATTCCAGAAATCAAGTAACTATTAGACAATGATTATACATCAATTATATTTCACAATTGTAGTAATATAAATATATAATTAAATTAAGTTTGATCATACTATAATAATTAACTATAGAAGTTAATATTTATATTTATTAATTCAATTTTTTTAAACTTACCATTTATCTTTAGAGTAAAGAAGCATATTTATTTCATTTATATTATTATTATAAAAAATGCTTATAGTAAATTATTCCTTTTTAATACTAAACATAAGGTGTTGAAGCTTATATATTGTGTTAATTTTAAGTCAATAACTCTAATGAACAGCAAAATAATATGCGAAGGACTCCTCCAAGATGAGATATCAGATCTCATTGCTTAATGCTAAAATCAAACCAGTGGGTAACATCCCCAAAACCCTCGATAACTCTTGTATCAACTATGATACTTAGGCTTAATTAACAGCAAACGTATAAAAAGATTCGCACTGCTAACAATTACAAGGTAAACGACAATCCAAGTAATCAACCTACCTAGGTAGATGAACCAACCAAAAATCTATAATTAGCTTCTCTCTCTGAAGAAATGCAAAGATTATAATCGGAATTTATTGGAAATGGGGTAATTAAATGTAATTAGTTAATTATTATTGTTATTATCTTTGTAAGTTATATTTAACTTAAACTATTATCATCCATTTTAATAGACAACAATATAAAGTTTTAATTTTAATGATTTTAGAGTAGTATGATTATTTGTAAGGGTTTAGTTTGATAAATTTATGAAAGTTAATAGTAAATAAGGATACTTGCTAGGATTATGATTTAAACGTTATGACCTTATTGTAATTTATTACAGGTGTATCATATATGTATTTATTAGAAATTAGTTGCTGTTGGCAGAATAGAAATATTTATATATTATGAGGAAATTAATTAAAAATAGAGTTTATATTTTTGCATAACATATGGGGATTTTGGTATTCGAGCAATATATTATTTAAAACACAAATTTTACTCGGCTTATAATGCAATTATTATCAAAACTTGGGAGTCAAGATAATTTAACATGTCTTCTATTTAATCAAAGCTATTCTCTATTATTCATTAATATTCAATATATCAGTACTCTTTTTAATCATTAAATATAAATTCATCCATTTTAAATCTCTAGAATTATAATATATATATATATATATATTTATCCTCTTCTTATCATAGCAATTATTGTTTCATTGTTAAATGTCAAAATTACTCAAAATCACCTAAAGCTATCTCAAACCAGTTAGACAGGAAGATGAAGTTTATGAACAATCATTCATGGGAAGCTGTTTAAAAGATAACGGAGATATTTCAGGTACCTAGAGGTCCCCTTCAAACATCTTAGATCCTTACCTAAAAGTTGAAGAAGTCTCAGACTGAGAAGCGAACGAGTGTGGTGCTATTCAATCCAATTTAGGCATAGAGATGATACGAGAACAGTTATTAATAAATCAGAATTTAATCACTTTGAAAGATAGACCCCTATTAAGTAAGTATGATTTAACAATTAAAGATCTTTATATATTATATAATACTATTATACACGAATAAAATATGTCTGAGAATCCACCCATGTGGGATACTCACATAGTAGACTTGAAAATGTAAGTCAACAACAGAAAAGCTGGTAACAAAAGCTTACAAAAGTCCTCGCTAATACTAGATATCCAAGCTGCCTACATTTAGCTCTATAGGCTAGTTAATGAGATACCATCATCAACAAGCTTAAATAAAAGGTAAAAAATAGGTAGTGTACTTGCACAAATCCAAAAACCAGACTATTTATACACCTACGATATAGTCAAGAATGAGAAAACATCAGGGAAATGAACAATTGGAGTCATATATAAACAAAAGGAAATTTGAATATATAAGTAAGTCATTAGTTAATAATAATAAATATAGATATTGCATAATTATAAATATCAATATTTATTGACGAACTAAAAAGCCTTTAAAATAAATTGTGAATTTTTAGCTAATCATAATTAATAAACTTTTATTTCAAATAAATTTTATTATAATTATATATATAATATTTATCAATTATGACTAGTGGTGATCTAGTTGTTTTCGAATTCAATTATAATTAAAACCTGATAAATATAATTAACAATACCTTTTACTTAATAGTTTATTTAATTTTGATAAAAGAGTAATTTGTTTTGTAATAAGGAATTTGTTAAAATAAATGTATAACCAAATCAGATGTCTCAGATTAGATTGCTTTCAAATTATCAAACAATAATATAATTAGAATCTAAATAATCTAGTATATTTTAATTATAAAAATAAATATGCAGAAATCATTTGCTATTCTTATCGCACTTCTTAGAAGTCTCGCACCTGTCTGAGCTTTCGATTGTGAACTTATTGCAAAAAGATTCACTTTGGATCAACACAGCGCTGAAATCAGAGTACTTAAGACTGGCAAGTTGGCCAGACGTGTAGTAATCATCAACAATGGTGCTGGTTTGACTGCTCTCCTGACTGGTCTCACCGCTGGCCTTCAATTCTCTCCAGTTCTCGAATCAGACTGCTTCAATGTAATTAGTACCTCAATTCTTGCATCTGACCAACTCAATGACACCATCAAAGGATTTGAATTTTTGGGTACAGAATCGCGCAATCTATCTAACTGTTGCCGATTTCCTTTAATCAAAGGAATGAATTCCACTTATGTGAAACGGAGTTGTCTAAACGATTTACGGTCAGCGCATTAAGACTTTCCTGACATTAGTAAGCTTTTCCAGTTCAATAGCTAAGAATTCTGGAGGCACTCCAATGATGATTCAATATCAAAGATCCAAGACAGCTCACATAAGTTCTCCTCATTAACAAGGAGATCACTGATACTGTTGCTCAAATCTCTGCCACTTGCAACATTGATAAGGTTTTCAACACATTCACAAAGGCTATTGTTGAAAATTTTTCAGCTTTCATTGCCAGAATCGCAGGAGGTATCATTAGACAAATTCCAGATGAAATCTAAAACTATCTCAAGGCTTCTACTGATTCAGAAAGGGGAGAGTCACTCGAAAATCTTTTTCAAATCCTCGGTGATTGGTCCATAGATATAATTATCTTAGTCACTTAGGAACTTTTGCATCTGCTTTGCCAAATCTAATCTCTCTATACTTTCTTACATTCTACTATGTTTTTTGTTTTTAAAGTAACCCTTCAATATATAATAAGTCAATCTATCATTTTATATTTAAGTTTTCATTCATACAAATTTTTACATTCTTTTAATTAAGCTCTAGTAAAAATGGATCAAACAAATTAAAAGAAAAATTTATAATAAAATCTATGGCATAAATGTTAATTTCTGATTATTCATACATTCTTTGGCACTCGTAAGTAATTTCTCTAAATAATAACAAAATAAACACACAAGCTATATACGCGAGAGGAGCCCGAATTGAGTGGATTTGATTATTCCAGGACACCTCATGGATTCACATAACCCTCTCCTGATGAATTAATTACTCTGAAATACTTTGTCTAATATTCTTGTTCATTAATTTTTATAGCAAAATTAAGTGCTTATATCACTGCGGATTTTGAAGATAAATTGATTCTGACTTTACATTCATGTGCAACGAGGTCTAAATTACCAGAATCATTATTCATGGAATGTTCTCATTAAGACTCAAAAAACTTTTCTAATAATTTCTGAATTTAATACATAAATATGATATAATGTGCACTATATCCAATACTGATCAATCAGTTCAAATTCAATGTGCTCACCAAGAAGCAGCTTCTTCAGGAAATATCATATTAAGGTAATTAAAACTACATTTAACTCTTTTATTTTTATATACATATATTTATACTTGAAATAAATTATAAAATTACCAACATCTAGTCTTACCCATGACTAAGTCATCAATTCCAGACAAGGAAAGCAATACAGTGGAAGCAAGAGACCAAGAATCAATAGGAAAAAAGAAAACAAACAAGAATAAATTGATAAACTGGATCTCCTATAAAAGAAGCAAGGAAAGACCTGATCCTCAACATTAATTATTACTATATTATTATTATTAAAAACTTTTCATTTTCAAAAATTTATGAAAGATAATTTACACCACGGTATTATCAAAACTAGTTAAGTCTATTGGATATATTTTATTGAATAAAAAGCAAAGTTTATAATCCATATTATCGTGAAAAGTGATAACAAATTAATCAAATACTAGCAAAATGTTTAATAACTTAAAATTGGTAGCTACAAGGAAGTGATCATCCATAATCTACTACATTTTAATATGAATAAGATTAATTTATATTATTAATCATAAGAAATTCTGTCATTGCAGAAATTATATATAATAAAGAAAAAAACTTATAAAACCATGTATAATTTTTTTGGACAAAGTTTTAGAAAATAATATTCAAAAAGTTAAGCCTAAGCTATTTCGATAGAGTCATCTGATTTTTAGTTTGTAATTTCAATTTTATAATTATATATGTTTATTTATTAAAATTAATTATAAAAGTTTGCTTTTTTTATTACAACCATGTCTTCATTTATTTTAATTGAAATATAATATAATGTTAATAATTTATAAAAATTCTAAATTATTGAATCCTTTAGATAGAAGATATAATCATAGAGAAATGAGGAAAATCAAATGATTTCATTCAATTAAAATTCTAATATTTATAAAAGTACAATTTGTGAAAGAATAAGGCCATTAAAAATAGTAAAATAAAGATGAGATAATAAATGGGGAAAAATTAAAATTGAATTTTAAACAAAATGATTTTATTGATAGTTTAGAATATTAGTACTATATGTAAAAGTGCATAATAAACATGATAGAAATTTTTCATTTTTTTATCACATTGATGTGCTATAATATTGAGTTATTTGGTCCTATTACTAACAGCTATAAATGGCGACTTCCTTTATAAATTTATCTGTTTTTGGATGACAGGAAATACACTGCCAATACAAGACACTCTCCTGTGATAATGTGATTGACCTAGTAATAATAGCAAGTAGTCCTGAAAGCATTGTCATGTAACGAGGAGTGAAGAGGCATGGACACATTTTATATTTACTGCAACACCATAACAAGCATCAGCAACACAAGGCTGTCAAAGGCTCACTAATGGCTTTTCATGATCCAACAAATCTTTCCAACTTCTCTACCAATACCGATAATACTAGTGACTCCTTGAGAAGTGGGAAGGTTTTTTATAGCAAAGTTGAAGATTCCTTAATAATCTCAATTAGAAGAGCATGATGAAGAAACTTATTAGTTTATAACGCAAAGACTCAAAGAGTAAGAGAAATAGATAGTCCTGTATTCACTGCTTCCTTGGATAGAGTTAATGCTAATAGTTACTTGCAGTTAGATATTCACTCACGCATTAGTATTGAGGAAGTTAAAACAGACTCGCGAATGGCTTTGAGATGTTTATAAGCAAAAAGCCAGCATATCACTCTGCTATTGAGGGGGTGTTGCGGTTATTCTTTGCTTGGACTCATAGTAATCATATAGCATGCTATCTAAATCATCTCGACTGAATGGGAATCCGCCAAGTGAATCAAACCCACACATGGGAAAAAGTACTGGTTACTTGAGAAAAGGGGATAAGCCTAGACAGATTCGCAAGGATTGTGCAGAAGATCAAAATTATTGTTACTATTACCAACAAAATGTTTTGAGGACGCTCCTCATTACCATATAGTAGTCCTCAAAGAGATTAATATTCCCATATATTTGCTCCTAAGACATTTGTCTTAGTAGGAAATCTTAATAGATAATATGACTGGGAATTGAATAATACAACTGGCAACCCCCATTAGGATTTCTCCTATGACTTCGTCTGCAAATCAGTTTTCCTAAAATGTTGAACAGTATCACGACTATCCTCTAGCCAAATCACTGCCGCCCTTCTAAAAGGGAATATGAAAGCAATAATATTAAGCTTATGAATTGGATTAATGCAATCAAGCTATCAACTTAATTTATTTATTTTTTCCAAACTTTTTAAATACTTTAAAATAAAATTGGAAAATGCAATAAGTTACCAATTATAATATTGATAAAATAGATAAAAATAGGAAATTTGAGAAATACAAATAAATCAAATATATATTAGTAATCTTAACTGCCACTAAAGACAAAAGGCATTAAACATATTTTGATTCAGTTTACCCGCCGTTATGTTTATAAGTGCTCAGGTTACTAGTATTACCGGCTAGAGTTACTGTGATTTGCGGAAAAAGACATTTGACATATTTGGCAGAGGAAATCATTGAATCTCCCGAGTAATATAGAGGATTTGGCGCATTTGGCACATTTGGCAGGAGATTTAGAAAGAAATCAGTTTTAGAGATTTAATTGATTAATTATTTTAATAAAAGATTAATTTAATATATTATTTAATTAAAACTTAAATTTGGCACATTTGGCACATTTGGCGCATTTGGCGCATTTGGCACCAGTCAAATAGGGCAAAGTTGCGTATAGTGAATTAAATGCTTTTTAAATTAGACATATATATGTATTTATTATTAATGCTTTAAACTTAAAGATATATAATGGCACGGAATCTGCGAATGTATTTAATCATTAGCTTTCCAGATTATCTTTGATTGAGCTCACTTCTTGACTTTTAGCCTCCTCTATCGAATCCACGGTTGTTTGCATCTCTTCCTCCTCCAGTCGCTTCATGAAGTATTTAGCCAAGTCTATCTTATTGAAAGGCATTTTCTTCTTTGCTTGCCTCTGTACATCACTCAGGTCCACCAAATGGCATCTTGTCTCAAACTCCTCTTAATCGATCTTCTTAAGCTTCTTTAGCGGCATTTGATTCGTTGTGATCACTACGACTGTATTCACGTATTCTAATGCTACTTCGCCATACTTTTCCTCAGTGGAGTATCCCTACCCTTCTAAGAGCCTCTTCATTTTGACCACTCGATCGCTTCTAAAAAAGTGTTTGTCATTCATTTCATCCATTAGCACGATCTGAGGCTAGAAATTGATAGGCACAACTTAGAGCTTGAAATGTGACTGACCTTCCTGCAGAACATCACACACAAAAATCTATTGGAGCATCTTCACTATCGTCGTTTTACCGGTATCTGCACTGCCATAGAGCCACACGCAGCACTTCTTAGCGTCATCTTTCGCAATAATTACTTTGTAAAGAGCATCCAGAGCCTATGCATATCCCCACTCTTCAAACTTAAGGATATCAATTGGTTCTCTGTTATCGTAAGCTGGCTGACTTCTAAGAATGAACTTCTGGAGAGATTCTATAATAGGTATTGCTTTTTTCTTAATTAATCCTGTCCCTCTCATGATCTTTGAAAGTGACCGAAGCTTTGATTCATTTTCAGAAATCAACACTAGATCATTTGGGCTGTCCCAGTGGCGCTTCACATATTCTGTTAGATCTTGAATCTCTCCATTTTAGATTAGCTGAGTGAATTCAACTAACATTTCTGACTTAGTTTTGCTAGATTGTAATGTTGAGGAAGATCGTCTTGACTGAGAGCTTAATCTTTCCTATAGCGCAGTAAAGTTTTTGATGTCTCCGGCAATCAGAATAACGTTGGGTGTCTATTGCAAAATCTCCTCTATGCTCTTTTCAACGATTGTTTTGATCTTTATTCCGATCTTGCCCAATACCTTGGTGCCTTTGCTTGTCGCCTATTTGAAGTGACTTCTGTGTAGTCCAACAGTGAGAGGATAGCACTCTATTTCTAAGTATGTCTTTTAAGTATCTGTATTCTGGTAGACACTGACATGCTGAATTCGTTTGTTGATCTGTTTGAGCTCGTGAATAATAGTCGCAGAATTCTCAACGCCATACGGGTAATCTACTTCGTAAAGATGAATTAGTCGGTAGTTCATGTTTTAGTATAAGTGATTCTTATTGCTGATAGCTGTCAACAAGATAAGTACATCCATTCTCCATTAATCTTAATATTTAAATTAATTATATATGTCTAATTTAAAAAGCATTTAATTCACTATACGCAACTTTGCCCTATTTAACTGGTGCCAAATGCGCCAAATGTGCCAAATGTGCCAAATTTTAGTTTTGATTAAATAATATATTAAATTAATCTTTTATTATAATAATTAATCAATTAAATCTCTAAAACTGATTTCTTTCTAAATCTCCTGCCAAATGTGCCAAATCCGCCAAATCCGCCAAATCCTCTATATTACACGGGAGATTCAATGATTTCCTCTGCCAAATATGTCAAATGTCTTTTTCCGCAAATCACAGTAACTCTAGCCGGTAATACTAGTAACCTGAGCACTTATAAACATAACGGCGGGTAAACTGAATCAAAATATGTTTAATGCCTTTTGTCTTTAGTGGCAGTTAAGATTACTAATATATATTTGATTTATTTGTATTTCTCAAATTTCCTATTTTTATCTATTTTATCAATAATGAATAATATATTATCTTCATAAGAACAAATTTATAAATATATTCTCAAAATATAATGAAAAGATATTACTTTGAACATAAAATTTAAGGAAAAATACCTATTAAATAACTAAAGAAATGTATGTATATATTAATTAGAACCACAATATAATTATTTTTTTATAAAATGTAATTTATCTTTTAACGAAGATAATTAACTGAATTTATAAAGAGATTTATCACAAGAATTTAATTCTATTCAAAAGATAATTAGTTGATATTATGATATCTATTTAAACTGTCAATAATAACGATTTAATAATGGCGATGATACTGTAAATGATAGAAATAATAACAATGTGGTTGTAGATATCATGTGATTCTTTAATTAAATATCAAAATAAAATTGCTTAAATTTTATTTCCTAAGTTTTTATATTACTATCAACAAAATGTAATATAATTATTCGAAAGTTATAAAATTTTCAAATAAGATAAATTAGCTTTCTTATAATCAGTTAATTAACCAAAGTGTGAAATAAATTTATAATTAATTTTCTCTTATTGTATTAATATCCTTATAATAATAAATTAAACTTGACATTTAAGTTTGTTGAGCTTGTAGCACTTTCAGTTTTCCTCTTTGATTTGCTGTTAGTACTCACTAAGATTCCTCATTTATTGTTGAAATGATTAATGAACTGATTTTAATTTTAAAAAAGAAAGGCTTTATATAAATTAAATTATCATTATTTTTATTAAATTTAATAATATTAATATAATATTACATAATTAGCAAAATTACGGGGAAGATAAAATGTTTTGATATATATATATATATATATATAATTAAGTATATTTTCATTTGATACTAAAAATGTTTCTAAGAGATCAGCGAGAATCAAGATTGTCAAATAATACTGAGTTTATATCGATTTTATAATGTAAAAAAGAAATAAATTTTAGTAATAATAAATTACTTCTAGAAATTTGTTAAATATTTATTTTTAATTAATAGCTTACTACAGAGCTTGAAAGGAAAAAGAAATTGTTTAATTTTGACAATAATTTAAATTTCATTTTTATTATTACAAACTATTAAGATTATAAGATAAAGATATTTATTATATAAGAATATTTTTAAGAATAGATTTATATTCAAATAAATCAGTTAGTATAGTTATAAAACTTTATTGAATTTCTATTTTTTTCAATTGATTGAAATTCTCTGAGCATTGAGATCATTCAAAGTTGTGACCAATTTCAATGTTCTACTTTCTTAGTGTAATATTATATGTCTTTCTAGCATTTTTTTATGGTTAATTGCAGACATGGTCAAATCGAAACCTATTCTTTATCTCAAGTATATCGCATTGCAGAATAAAATGGTTATTAATTTTTAAACTGAGGATCACATTTTAGATGCTGTAGAGTAGCACACAAAATTATGTTCAAATAAAATAATGCCAAACATTTATTTGAATTATGTATTCTAAATAGTCTATTCTCATTTTCTCTTTTTTTTATTTTTACTTTTCTCACTAGGTGACCCATTAAGTGACTTAGCTGCTCGACTCTATCTTCAAACCATAATTAATCCTTTCTCTTCATCTTCAAAGTTTTAATTACTTGTTTTGAATAATAAATATTTGAGGATATTGACTTTCTTGAGATTTCCGACAATAAACATTCAAGTATTGCAACTATAGAGCCAATGTAAATCTACGTATGAAGCGAAAGGAGTTGGAAGCTTGGAGAGATGTTGATGGATCCGAATGATTCGAGAATTTGAAGCATATTCATTATTCTAGCTTATCTAAACAATTTTATCAGGCGACTTTGTACATCCCTTTTCTTGAAGGATAGGCTTAAAATAATTATTTAGAATGAATGTTGATTTTTCTATAAGTCTTCTGAATTTTTATCTAATCTCTTTTTGATTACTTCTTAGTAGGAGAAGAAACCCTAAAGTGATTTCTGATAAGCGTAATTAGATATAAGAAGAAGGATAGACTTTCTACTTGTAGATCTGAGTTAAATTCATGTGGCAAATTGATTGAGTATTTTCTGATAATTCGATTATAAATATATTTATATAAACTGCCAACTTCAAGCTTATCTATAAATTCAATATTGGAAAAGGCTCGATTTATAATGAATTTAAAGTTGTATTGAGTTTTGTCAGCATTTCAAAGATTCATAATTTTTAATATGTAATATATAATAATTTAATAACTCTATTATATAAGCTAACACTTTAATGGAAAACTACCCTAATATCTAAATTAATGAAAGTATAAGAAGGCATATCCTACTGTTACGTTTCGGGACCATGCATCCTAAGAATTAGCCTGAATTGTTTCATACTATCAAAGATATTGCTAAAATTCTAAAAGTTTCCATATAAAAAGTGAGAAAGGCATGCTCTATGGAGGAGGAGGTGCCATGCTCTTAAGCAGGATAAAAATGTAATAATATAAAATAGCTACAATAACAACACAAAGATTATATAGCAAGTGAAAAGACTCTTATAAAATAAAAAGGGTACTCACTACAAACGAGAGCCATGCTCTTCCATAGGAAGTTCCCTAATTTGAAAGTAACAACTTCCTAAATTTATTACATCTACAAAAAATAGCAAATAAAATATAAAGTCATGAGAAGCTGCTATAAAATGAACTCCTAAAAATATAAAAAGTTGTTATCATAGAGAAAAGAGTAGTTTTCTTCACTTCTCTCTATTGTATCACTAGGTATAAAAATAATTTACATCGATGAAGTAATTTTCAAGCCATACTAGGTAGACTAACGTTCATGGGCGAGATCATATTAAAATTAACAACTCAGTAAAATAGGTTTAAAACTGAAAACTTTTGCTGCTATAGTGGCTATAAGTAGAGAAAAAGGGCTTGAAGGTTACTTGATAAAATACAAGTCGATTAATAAGGAAGATACTTCACAATTTATTGATTACCTATAAATGCAGAATAAATAATAAACAATCACAATATTTTGGGATAATTTACGAAGCCACCATAGTAAGGTGGTGAAAGAAAAGGTTTAGTCATACAACTGAAACTGCTTATATAATGCACCATACTCGCCTGAGTTTCACTGCATAGAGGAGGTATTCTCTCAAATAAAACATTTTTATAAGCAGTAGGTGATAGCAAGTGACTTTAAGTTGAGCGAGACCTAGCATGGACAAGTTATAAAAATGCAATTGAGAGTATAGAAGTGGAGAATATTTAAAGAATTATAGATAGACACTTAGACAAAATGAAGAACTACATAAATTTATAAAAACCAAACAAAACGTTGAGCTATTAGAAATTGTGAAATTTCGTTCATTCCATAGAACTGCCTTCTAGCACCCTCTCATTTGGAGGATTCCTGAATCAAAACCCCAAAACCCCTTAGTGAGGTTTATAAGTGCTTTGATTTGTAGGGTATAGTTGGGGTCTTATTGGGGTTAGTAGAGAAAACGCAGGTTTAATGTGAATTTAATGAATATTTAATGAATATTAGAGTACTTAACTCAAACAAATTTAATCTGCTTGTCTTTTTGTATCTCTTGAACCTTACTCTCTATAGTGGCTCAAGTATGTCATCTAAGGATTATCTAGGATATGAAGGAGCTCTCACGATTATCATCTCTACTATGCTTTTCATTTCTTAGCAGACATCTTCTTACTTTATATGCTTCTAAGCTAAGCTAATTGATTGTTTTTCATGCTTAGTACCAAAGTAAGACATGCTTTCCATGTCACTTTCTAATATGATAGCAGCAACTGCCCATACATCCCACTAAACAGAGCCATTTGTCCACTTCTCTCTGATTGGGAAGTATCCTGGTGTCCCAAGGACCTTTGCTAAAGTTACAATCTCTTATCTTAAGGCTCTATTAAAATCGATAACTACAACTTCTAAAGGACAGAGATTGAGCATCACATTTTCAGGCTTCAGATCTCTATGAACATATCCAAGTTCATACAACTCCTAGAAACCCTTAATCATATCTGAAAGTATATCATTCAAGTCATCCAGATATCTGTTTTGATATAGATAGTCTCTTAGAATCATTTCATATTTCTTAAGCCTTAGTGCAATGAACCCAAAGCCTAAAATAACGCCGTCTAGCTTAAGCAAGTTCTTGCAATCTCTTTTTTAAGCTTCTCTAAGAACGATATATTCGTTAGCAAACTCATTCTAATACTGTTC
>ARYC01004752.1:0-14277 GCA_000711775.1 Oxytricha trifallax
ACAGGTTCTGGAAGTTGCGGTCGAAATTGCGGTAATGCGCCGTGAAGGTCAGGCGGGGATCGAGGGCTACGATCACACCCTGGCAAAAGGCTTTGCCCGTGCTGGAGCTCATGGCAAACTCTCCGAAAAGGTTCACATTCTTAAACACATAATTATAATCAAGTCCGCCCACGACATTGGATTTTCCCTGGTACTCAAACTGGTTATAGATCGTCGGCGTTTTGATCAGCTCTTTGCTCAGGTGCGTGCTTTGCGCGGTGAGGCCAATGTGCAGGCTCCGGTTGTTGAAAGCCGCGTTGCCGCCAAATACCGTTTGTTTGATCGTGCCTTTGTCGGCTACCAGCGAATTGGTATTGTGCAGGCCACCCAGCTCCAGGCTGCTCACGCCCACCACATCAATTTCGCCATTGCTGAGCGTATCGCCGGCAATCGCATTGGCATCGATGCTCTTGTGAGACACCAGGCCGGTGAACTCAAATTTCTTATAACGCAGGGTAGCGGCTGCTCCTCTGAAAAAACGGTTCTCGTCAAAAGAGTAATAAGGTTTGATGCCATAGCCATAACGCTTCACGTTCATGGGCGACGCCGATTTTCCGAAGGCAAAGCCCTGCCAGATCGTAAGCCCCTGGCCGAAGGTAGCCTGGTAGTCGCCGATCACCAGCGTTTTCACAAAGCGGACATTCCGGAGCGCCAGGTGCCCGCTGTAAAAGTCGAAGCCCTGTTTTTGCGTGCCTCTGAAAAATTCTTCACCGGCATCTTTCTCACCGCTGAGCGCAAAAGATACGTTGTTATTGTATTGAAAACGTAGGTGCGAAGTAGCGGTTGGCATCGCCGAGGTAGTAGGAATTAGGTTTCTTTTTTTTGATGCTGTCCGGAACGTAGTAGCCGGCCTGCTTTTCCAGCGTTCTCTGGAGGCGCATCACCACCTCATGCCTTCCGTCCTTGAACATTTCCTTCGCGCTGAAATGGGCCGAATTGAAATTGTCGCTGACATACACAAAGGGCAGGATCTTACGGATCGTAATCACATCAAAATCGGCCACGCTCTGCAATTCATAGATGCTGATCAGGGCGCCGTTCTTTTCGCGGTGCTTCAATAAATTATTGATCTGGATATCGTTCAGCAGCTGAAGCTCTTCCAGCTCTTCTTTTTTGGCGCGGTTCAGGTTGAGCGGGTTGCGGCGGTAATAATTCCAGACATCCGTAAGACTCGACAAATCGCCTTCTTCCGATTGCAGCTGCTCGGAAAGCAACTCCACGTTCTGGTTGATGAGCTCGTCTACCTGCTCGCTGTTTTTATTTTTAATGGAATCGGTTTGTGCATGCCCTGAAATGACACATGCCACAAGCCCCAGGGTGAGTATGTATAATTTTGACCGGATAAGAATTATAATTTTTCAGGTTCCTGGATCACGGAGTCGGAGCTTTTGCTTTTGTCTTTTCCAAAGGCATAGCTTAGCCCGATTTGCGGGGAAAGCCCGAGGATGCTGTGGTACATAGAGCTCAGGTCGATCTTGAGTCCCTTGTAGTTGACGCCCACACCAAAGGCAGCCTGGGTCGGGTAGGAGGAGGCTCCGGCGCGGATGTACACGGTTTTGGCCGGAATGTACTCGATGCCGGCTTTAATGTTCACGGTTTGTGCCGATGTTTTTTCAGCTTCGGCCATGAGGAATACCTTTTGGGTAAACATGTATTGAGCGCCTACTTTGAAGATTGTCGGAATCTTTTCGTTATTGTAGTCGGTAATCTTCGCCCGGAAAGGATTATAAATGTGGGTGGCGATGGTAAGCTGCGGAAGAAGCCTGGCAGTAATGCCGAAAGAGCCTGTAAAGGCATGGGCCTGCCCGTAGATGTCGGCAATTTTTGTATTGAGGTAATCGAAGGCCAGGCCGGCTGAAATATTTTCGCTCAGCTTGATCCCGTAGCTGAGGCTCAGCTGCGATTCGCGGTACAGCTTATAGCCCAGCGATGAATAGCATAAACCGAAAGTTCCTTTTTTGATGGGCATTACTGCCGCAAAGCCACTCTGGGTAAGTTCTTTCAACAGGAAGCGGTTCTCGGCAAAAGCGCCTACTTCGGCCTGCCTCAAAAAGCCGATGCTTCCCTGGTTGTTACGAGTGCTCCAGACATCGCGCAGGGTAGAGGAGGCATGCCCCAGTGCCGCCGATCTCGCACCCAGCGGACCTTCGCCGTTGGAGGCAAAAAGCCGGCAGGACAAAAAGATAAGAGGGAGTAAAATTTTATTCATCTATACCAAATATAAACCAATTATTGAAAACACAAAAGATGTCATCGCAATTTAACAGGTATCATTTTTACCACAGAGGCATATACCGCCTGAACCGACGGGACTGGAATCACAGGAATAGAAGGAGATTATTGATAACCGTGATTATCTCACAGGCAAGGCTATTTGCCCGGGGGCAAGTATCATGTACTTGTGCAGGATGTAGAATTACCAGCGCTCAAAATCGGTTACCAGCTTCCTGTCCTCTTTGTTTCTCAGGTTAAAGCTTGCTGCCAGTTCATAAGAGCCAACATTGCTGTTAAAATTATGGACGGTAGCGATATAGCTTCCTGTAACCGTAAAGAAGTGATGGCGAAAGCCCAGGCTTCCATGTACTGCATGTGAGGCAAGGCCGGTTTCCAGCACCAGGTGCTTAAAGAACAGCGCATTGATACTAAAGCTATGGTTATAGAAGTTCTGCTGCTTTTCGAAACGGTATATGGCATTTAATAGAACGTTATCGCCGATAAACAGGTTATAGGATGCGAAGAGGCTCAGGCGTACCGGCAGTTTGGAGGGGCCCAGTGTGCCTTCGTCGGGCTGGTTAATATGGAATACAGTGGTACCTATATACACATGTTTATAATTTACGACCAGACCGGTGCTGAAGTCAATGTTGCTTTTGGTGACGTACCGCGTCATGTAAACCGGCCCCCACACAAAGCCGCGCCTTGGGTCAATCTGGCTTCCGTAGGTAAGTTTCCACTGATCCACCGTTCTTTGAAAATATGAGAACTGTATGGATGGAATGATCTTTAATTTCTGTTCAAAGAAACTTAAATGCCGGGCATAGCTCAGGTCGAAGCGGTCTGTTATTAACATGCCGTTTGCCTGGTCGTCGTGCATGTGGGCCAGGCCAATTCCTCCTCGCATGGGCCTGATGTAGGCATCCACACTGTTGTATAATGTCCTGTATGGGCTATTCAGGTCAACCCATTGGTTCCGGTAAGTGCCCTGGTAACGCAGGCCTCCGTTGCTTCCTGCAAATGAAGGGCTCAAGTGGAGCAGGGATTGCTGCGTATTGGTGAAGGCCGGATCCTGGGCACTTAGCCTGAGACTCCATGCAAAAAAAATAGCGGCGATGTATTTCATGACGATGGGTTTTAATGTGTATAACAAAAACAGGTTACAGAATTCCTGAAAAACAAAAAACCACCGTGCTTAAACGGTGGTTTTCTCAAAATAATGGTAGTGTTGTGTTACTCCGGCTTGTCACCCTGAGCGGAGTCGAAGGGCCGCAAGCGTTCATCGTATAAGATGGCGTTGCCGCAAGAAGCGGCTCGCAGTGACGTAACTACTAGTAATAAATAGCCCTGCGTACTTCCGAAATGTATTTCGAGAAGCGGATCACCTGGCGGGTGTAGCCATACTCGTTATCATACCAGATGTAAAGCACGATGCTCTTTTTATCCGGAGAGATAATGGTTGCATTGCTGTCGTATACCGAAGGGCAGGGATTCCCAACCACATCGGATGATACCAGCTCATTGCTGAAGGCATAAAGGATGCCTCAACAAATGATCCGTTGAGGGCATACTTGCGCATGATCTCGTTTACCCCTTCTAAACATGTTTCCCGGGAAATGTTCAGGTCAGGACGCTAAAAACACGTTAGGAGTCGGGACACGCACCGAGATGGCGTGAATTTGCCGGCTAAGTCGACAATACTTTTTCAAGGCGCTTTCAGCCACATATAGATTTAGACTGCTAATCTCAGGATCAGTTTACAGGGCTGTCCTCCATTTTATTAGGTGAAATTTTAATAATTCTGAGATTTTAATTAATTAAATCAAGCAAATTAAATTTTTTTAAGTTTTAATGATTATTGTTAAAAATATTAACTAATAATTTTATTCTATAACGAATTATTAATAGTAAAGTCTTAATAAATTTTAAATTGGCACTTATTATTTAAGACAATGCCTGATTTAATTAATTAAAATCTCAGAATTATTAAAATTTCACCTAATAAAATGGAGGACAGCCCTGTAAACTGATCCTGAGATTAGCAGTCTAAATCTATATGTGGCTGAGATTTGCAGTATGATCCTACAACTCGACTTTTATTGACGCTTAGAAGATGAAGATGTGAACGAGCACCGATCTCGAGATTTGAACGATAAATAATGATGAACCTGATGATCGAAAATGAGCTGATGAAGAGACTATTAAGACAAGATCACTGTACTATAACTATATATTTAATGATCAAATTGTTGATTAATCGTGTATATTCTTTATCAAATGACTTAATTCACTTTTAAACATATTTTGCGATACCTTTTCTTCGAATTCATCAATTAATTGATGAGTTAGTACAGGACCCCCACTTTATAATTTAAAATCCTAGCAAAATAATTTATAACAAAACAAATTCGCAATAAAACTAGGATATCTATAAGTTTGAAAATAGAATATTAAAGATGCTTAAAGCAATTACTATAGTAAAATGATACAAAGGACCAAATTAAAATATCGAAATGAAACTTATAAATAATTAATATCAACGAGATAGCTTAAGTGAAATTATGAGGGACATTTTGGATAATCAAATTACTTCGTTTATTAGAAGAATGTAGATCAGTAGCGACTCTAAAAGATCTGATTAAAGCTTCAAATTCGGCAATAATTAATTAAATCGGAGAAAGAAACTAATCTCAAAGTTTAAAAGAGGGTTAGTAATCATATTAATAATTACAATGTCCCACTAGTTAGGCTTAGTAAAAGATTTAATTAAAGCTATGCATAGTTGTAAAACTAAATCAATAAGATATTGACCATCAAAATAAACTGGAAGTAACATAGCCTAAACCAAGACAAAGAATAGGGTAGATAATAATTAATGCTGTCAAATTGTATTTAGATGCAAATGAAAGTATTGAAAGCTGTAAGGACTCCAAAATTTTGTCAAACTAAATACCAACACCACAGCGTCTATTTCGTTCATTAGAACCTTCTTAAAGACTTACGCAAAACATAGTTTCAGGAATTAGTATTACTTGAGTCCAAAAGTAAATGCAGTAACATCAAAATTACAACAACAGATTGCTGCTTTATTTTACATTCAAATCTCTTTGATTAAAAAACGATTATAAATATCGACCAAAGCCTCATTAGATATAGCATTAATAGAAGAAAAAAACATGGAAATAAAAAGCTTCCCTAAATCACAGTACAGAATCTAAAAGATTTGATTCTCTAAGTATTTTAGCAAGTTTATCAAGCAATAATAAAGCTTTTTATGTCATAAGTAAAGGAAAAACTACTACTCAGACTGTTTATTATTTCATACTACAAATAGTTTAGTAACTTGACAGCCAAAATAAAAACTGGCGGGGAGTCTACAATTATTATTCTCGATAATGCATCATAACATAGGAGCGAATTTTTAATGAGGAAGAATAGAAGTATTAATATTCCAATTATGCTCTTAGGAACATTTCATTTCTTGCCCCAGTGGAAAAGTATTTTTCAATAGTAAAAAGATAAAATCTACTGGCATTCTTTTTGAGTAATAATACTTTGGAATCAATATAGGTTGAAAAAATTGACAGAAAAAAAGAGTTACTTTGTAATTGCTAACTTAAATAGTATAAAAGATTTCTGAAGTAAATTGTTTATGGGCAGAGTCTTGTTTTATAGATTCTGTAACACAATCTCTGAATTATATAAACTTTGAAAATTTTTGAACTCTTTTTTATCAAATCTGATTTGAGTTTTTATTAATCAGTAACATAATGGATAAATCAAGAGTAGAGGAAACTTTTGTAACTAATTTTAAAATCTATACTAAAATCATTGCTTTAATAGTAATTTTAATTTAAGTTTAAACTTGGTTAAATAGTATTTAGAAAGCAAAAATATTAGTAAGAAAATTCTAAAACAGTCATCAATTTAATTACCTTTATTAATTAATTCCATTTTAAGTATTGATAGCTTTAGATCAGAGCCAGGTCGGCAAGTGGGAGGCAGCTTGCCCATTGTAGGAGGACGCCTGGTTCGAACCCCAGACCCGCCAACGGTTTGTTACCGGCGAATGATCTGTAGGTCCTCCTCCATAAAGGTAGTAGCGCCAAGAACGGGGTGGCGTCACATATGTGACCTGGCTCTGATCAGGTCCTTCAGTCGACCAGCCTATAAGAGCCCATTTATCTAATCAACAGACTAGGATTATTTCAGAAATATTAATAAGAGCTTACCTTGTACCTGCGAAGTCGACGATTACAATGGAGTCACAAAAAGATGAAAAATATCTGCTCCATGTTTATTAATTAATAATTGAAATCAATATTATAATTCTCATTTGATTAATTGATACTACCACCCCTTACCTGAGTTACTATATATATATATATATATTGATAGCTTTGGACCCAGACTTAATTAAACAAAAAAATATTTTTTAAAATTTAAAGTCAATATATTTTAAGTAATTACATTTTATAACTGAACTTTCCCTCTTTATGATATTTTTAAAGGAAATTTAATAAAAACTATATTGTAAAGGAGCTAATAGTTTTCTTTCATACTTTTGGTTAATGATTTGCTATTAATATTGGTCCATATTTTGGGATAAAAATAAAATTAAATAGAGGAACGTATTATTTAAATTTAATAAACATGGTATTAAACTTTCCAAGATTTATTAATACAGCGCTTTATAAATTAAAGGGGTTTATATTTAATTCTAAGTAAATTATCAGTAAAGTAATGAAAAAGTAAGTTTTTGATTTTCTTTGAATCAATAAGATAATTATAAATATAATATAAATAAGAAATGAAATAAATTGTATTCCTGCTAGATATATTAAGAATTTTTGGATATGAGGTAGTATCCTCCCCCTTAATGTATACCAATTTTATGTAGTCTGATAAAGTTTTTAACGCTGAGTAATAGTAGCACATAAACATCGAATGTGCGAGCAATAGTTTTGGAGCTATGGCTTCATCAAAGTCACTTTTTATATATAATAATCATTATAAATCAATGATTTTAGCAGTCTTTAACAATATTAACTAAATATATCTAATTTATTATAATTTGATAAAGTGAAGTTTTCTTGTCTTTATGAAAATCTTAGATGAAAATTAAAATGAATTTTAAATCACTGTACAAAATTATAATAAATTAGATATATTTTGTTAATAGTGTTAAAAACTGCTAAAATCATTAATTTAAAAGAAATTAAATTTTGTGAAAAATTTGAAAATTTTTGAATAATTTATAATGATTTATATTTATAAAAAAGTGACTTTGATGAAGCCATAGCTCCAAAACTATTGCTCGTACATTCCATGTTCATGTGCTACTATTGAGTAAGATTTTAAATATTTACCAAGAATTATTAATTAATCAAGTTTTTCTCAATAGTATTATATTATATATTTACTAATTTAATAATTAAAACCGCACTCCACCCTAACGATAGATTCATTTGGGTTAGAGTGCGATAGAGTATGAATTAAATAATATATTAAAAAATAAAATAAATATCACATATCGTTTGTAATAAACATCATTACATTTTAATTCAATTTAATATCATTATAGTTTTATTATAAATCATACTTAAAAAATGATTGATTTTTAAACTTTATCATTATTATTTTTAAAAAACTGTAAATTATAAATAACTTAATTATTAATTTAATCTATGTGCAATCTATAATAAACGATATGTGATATTAATTAATTTTTTAATATATTATTTAATTCATACTCTATCGCACTCTAACCCAAATGAATCTATCGTTAGGGTTGGAGTGCGGTTTTAATTATTAAATTAGTAAATATATAATATAATACTATTGAGAAAAACTTGATTAATTAATAATTCTTGGTAAATATTTAAATTCTTACTCATTACTCAGCGTTAAAAACTTTATCAGACTACATAAAAATGGTATACATTAAGGGGGGAGGATACTACCTCATAGCCGAATTTTTATACAAAATCATTAAAAACTATTTTCATTTAAGAGATTAAATATATATCAGCTTGACTAATAATAATAATAATAATAATAATAATAATAATAATAATAATAATAATAATAATAATAATAATTAGATCATATTGAGGTCTCTAGGACCCACCATCGTTATATAAGTGTAAGGGTCAAGCCCTTTTAGTTATCAATTCTGACATAATTGTTTTTCATAAAAATATGATTGTATTGAATTTAAGAGGGGTTCATTGAATTTGTAGTATTCAATCATCTCATCCTCTATTGATGCCTCTGATCTATGTGTTCTCCTGGTTGTCTAATCTCTGAGTTCGTTAAGTAGCGTTGCTAGTGTGATTTGTCCATTATCAGCTCAAAGATTAAGTCAAGTGTTTAAGGTAGCCTATTTAATATGTGTTTTCTGATCCGTCCTTCTGATTGGATCAGAATCTGATCTATGAACATCTGTAGCTGATAAGCTATCACTGACAACCCCCATACCTGGTGGTATATTTCCTCTTTCCTGAGGTGTGTTAGTTGTGAGATTGAACCACTTATCAGGGGGTTCAACGTTTACTTCTTAATTCTCTACTACTAATAGTAGTTTGGTGTGGTCTAGTCTGTTCCAGCAGATTAGGGTTTTGTATATATGATAGGTATTTTGAGAATATCTTTTGTGAGACTTTGGCAGATACTTTCCCAGTCTTAGGTTTATTCGAAGTCTAGGTCTCTATAAACGTTGTTTGGTAGGGTTATCTGGAGCATTTTAACCATGTTGTTAATTTTATTTTCATTCCAGTGCTTTTCTTTGATGAGCGCTTTTATTTGTTATGCCTCCATATATTTAATTTTCAAATCTTTAATTGTTTATTAAAGTTTATTAATTTATTAAATACTAAGTGCGTCATCAGTTTAAGTCATTGCGTCATTAATTAAATTTATGGGTTACTCCATTTACACACTTTAATTAAGTGGTATAGTGGCCTTTCTTGACTTTTATGAGATTTAGAAGTTTTAGGACTCATCTCCCATTTCAATATCCTCATCTTAAGTTTGAGGTTTTGTGGAGATTTATGAAGTCTTCGGTTCCATTTTATTTTCTTCTTGTTGCCAGTTGTAGGATTATTTTAGATCTTCATTTTAGACCTCTTAGAAAAGAGTGAGGATGTTAAGAATTATTTATATTGTTCTGAGCGTTTTTTGAAGACTTATTATTCCTGCCTCAAAGGCCGTATTCAGTACTAATCTTGTGTGCCACTGAGGAATTTTATACACGTTTTCTTGATTTCTCTTATTGGTGAAAGCTAAAACAAGCGCTGTAGAAATTGTTTGAACCATTGTTAGTTGAAATTCCATCTTGCTGTGAGAATATTATATGTTGTCAGTTATTTGTAATTGGAGCATTTCTTCAATGGGAACTTCATCGGTATTATAGTATTCCTGTATTGTGTGTGTGTGTAATATGTTTGTTAAGTGCTTTTCTTATGTCCGAACCTTAGTAACATATTAAATTAAATACATCAATTAGTATAATTTTATGGCCTCTGGCGGCTTTATTTAAACCGTTGATGAAAGTAGTATTTATGGTTTATATTTTTTATGCTTTATTGAGTTTGCAGTATATAATTTTAAGAAGTTGAACCCGTTGGAGAGGTCAAAGTTTTATTAAACTGCATCGTTGAGGAAGTATATCATATGCCTGATTTATCGTTACAACCCCAATCAATTTATATTTAGTTTAATAATTCAGCTTGACTAATGAGCTCAAGGAAAATTTTTGTAATTATTATATAATTTATTAGAAAATTTCATAAAATACCTAACAAAAGATTTTATAAATTTTATTGCTGAAATAGAAACCCATTAGAAATTTATATGAGCGCTCATAAAATGAGCGCTAATAATATGCCCTCATTTTATGAGCGCTAATTGTCAAAAAAATTAAGTTCGTCATTTATATAATATAATATGCTTTTTAAAATAAAAATTTATATTTTGGTAATTTAAGTTTGAAAAATATAAAATCCAAGCAATTTGATTACTTGAAAAATCAATACCATATAAAAATTTGGCTTAAAATAAATTATTGAGTGTAATTCTTATGTATAAATCATTACTTTTTGTTTCGACCTTGAAATTAATAATAACATTAAAACGATTTAGAAATATCAAATGTATAAAGAGTATTATTATTTTAATTAAGGAACATAGTTTTTTGTTACATTAATATTACTTAAATTTGGTAAATAGCAGCTTTTTAGTATATATTAATTGGATAGTGGAATTAAAATATTTGATGTTATATGATTTGTAAAATTAAGAATAAAAATAGAGATTTATTTTTGATATCCTAATGAAAGGTTTAAGAAAATAAAAAAGAAATTATTCGTAAGTTAGCTTAAATGACAAACCATATTCTATATACTAATCATTTAGATCTTATTTCAACCTCCTATATGAAACTGTTGGTATTGTCAACCTACGGGTTGTAATATTTTATAAATTTTATTTTACAAAAATAAAAAACCACTTTTTTATGAAAAATAGAATTAATAAATAAAGACTTCTAATTAATTTTTATTTATCAAATTGATTAAACTCTTAAATTGTAATTCAAATATATCAAAATAAAACTTTAAATATTTTAAAAATTATAGGTTAATAGTTCAAAATAATTGAACCATACTCTAGATTTATATAGTTGTTAGATTTATTTTTATAAAAAGCTAAAATAAAAAACTAAGTAATACAATTTATAGTATATCACAGCAATGAACATTTTGATCAATTCAACCAACTTAAATCGTTGTCCATAATAAAGAATCTACGCTAGAAATGTTTTAATATGTAGATATTGCCTTCATTTTGAAGATATAATGACTTAGAAGACAATTAAACACATGAGTCAGCATATTAAAACTTCTCATAAAAAGATTATATGGGCTTAAGGGTTACTGGAAAACTCTAAAAATTCAGAAATAAAAGACTATTATGTGAGCCACTAAACTTATAGCGATTTACACGTTTAAAACGATAAAGAAACAAACAAATAAAATTAATCCTAAGATTATCAATTATCTCACAAAGAACTCAATAACTTTGACTAATTCGACATCATTAAGTTTCAGTAATAATTATTAGACAGCGAATTAATCAAAATATTCATAGAAAATAATGAATCTCAAGACGCTTAAGTTTCTCCTCTAAACGATATGAGTAAATTCAAGAATTTAATTAGAGGATTTCATATTTAGAAGAATAAATTCAATATAAAGATGAACTAAATCACCACTTCCTCTAATTTTCTAAACTTATTGAGTCAAACTTAAGGTCAAAAAAATATATTCTTAGTCTTTTACTAAATCAAGACTTTAGCAAGTAATAAATTGAAGTTATAAAGCAAGCCAGTAATCAATACATTAAAACAATAGAATTTAAATTTTTCAAGTTAATCAATAGAAAATGAATTAAAATCAATATTTAATTCAGAAAATTCAGCAAAATTTATAAAGAGCATTAAAGTTTAGAACTAATAGGTAAATCAATGTAGTTTTATTATAGAAATTGTTTAAAAATTCAAAATCTATTTTGAAATGTTGCTAGAAGGAAATCATTAAAATCTGGAATAATCTTTACAGAAATGTGTCTTTATTAATTCTTAGGAAATTTCGAAATAGTTAAAATAATCAATTGAATTTATAAATAAAATATCAAAAAGATATATGGAATTAATTTCAGACCTATAAATGATGAAAAACTTAGGAAGCAAGTTATGTAAAATTACCATCATTAGCAATTAATTGTGATGTTTTTAAAAATAATGTTCTTAAAACAATCGAAGAGACTTAATAGTTTTATTCAAAAAGAAATTTTATGTTGTAGAAGTTGATTATCCATGGCCTATTGACTCTCAAAACAAAGAAGGTAGCTATTTCTTAAATTACGAAATATAGAGAATAAAAAGCTTATACAAGTTGGGTATTGAGGACTTATAAGATAACGGTTTTATATTTATGTGGACTGTTGCGCAAAAATTTGTGGATACAATAGCATTTATGCTCTTAAAAGGCTACAGGTAATTTAAATTTCATTTTCTATAAATATTGATTTTAGGAAGAAAACCAGTTAGTGTGGGTTAAGAAAGGCGTAAAAGCAGACTTAAAGAATAGATAAGGATACTATCTTAGACATGTAAGGAAATATGCTTGGTTAGATTGAAAGGATAAGAGCCAAAAGGAACAGTTGATTTCAATATTAGCGATATCATTGAGACAGTGCCAGGTGGAAACTCAGAAAAGCCCGTGGAAATTAAGTAGATAATTGAAAAAATGGTGCCAAATTGATATTATTGTGAAGTTTTTGGAAGGAAGAATAACTTTTGGCAAGGGTGGGTAACAATAGGAAATGAGTTAGAATGAGAATTAAATCGCATTTAATTTATTAAAATAAAATTTCATTTCTATTCGAAAATTTTTACCTTATTTAAAAATTTTGTTTATAGTCTGATTATTATTTCCCTTTGTTTTATACATCTAATTTGGTATATCATAAAATAAACTATAGTGATAAGTTTGATATAATTGTATAATTAATAGTTAGAGTTTTTGTTTTTTGAAATTTATCATTAATATTATTCAAATTAACTAGAGTTAAACAAATTGATTTTCTAATATTTTTAAATTATAAATTTATACCTCAATGCTATCAACCTATAGTTGCTAATATCTGTGGGTACGACTTCCTACATTAAATTGCCTAAAATTTTCTAGGATATATTTTATTAATTTTAGTGTTCATTGATAAATTGACAAAATTAATTTGGAAGTGAAGCAAATGATGAATATTTTAATAAGACGATAATAAATATCATTTTAATCAAGAAAAATTTAGTATTCTTAGTATTTTTACCCCCGCAATAACAGAATTATCAATCATCTTTTGTAAAATATTTCAAATTTATTAACAGTAAGAAAAGTGACAACTCTATTAATAAATATATCAACGATTTACAAATTGGGAGATTTCCCACCCAGGATACTCAGACCCCTTCTGCTACAACTTACCTCTCTTCATGACTTTGGTATATCTACCATTTGCAAAAGTTCGCTTCTTGTTCTCAAGTAAGTCTTTGCAAAGCAGCAAATACTGCACCAGAAGGTGATTGATCTAGCTGACAACCACCTCAAAAATATCTTCAACGACACCTCGGCCAAGACCTACTACTTTCTATGCTTTCTCTGTAAACCTAGAAAGAACTGGATCTATCAACAGATCCCTAGGTCACTCATCAATTCAGCGATCAGCTTTTTAACTAACCTCCTCTCCAGAGTTATCTCAATGACGTACTCGTCAAACGTCCCCAGATACCAAATACTAGTCCCCTTTGAAAAATCCACCACAGTAATAGCTACTACCTCCTAAATCCTCGGATTTCGCTCACCTCAATTCCACACACAGGATAAAATCGTTATCCAAGCCATCATAGAAACTTTAGGAAAAAAGTTGGAAATCATTCAGAGGTCTCAGGACTCCACGTAAAACTTGGTTAATACATAGGACACCATTTCTCCTATTTAGTAACTTTAGCAAATTACTAAGGAATCACCCGGAAGTGACTCCCTAATTAATAAGAACTTCTTACCAGAGAATCACTCCTATGTATCCTAACTCTAAGACAAAGCCAACAAGTTAGAGAGGAAATACTAGAAAGTCAAACAAAAACTCAATGAACAACACGAAGCCCACTACACAGAGCTTGAATACAATAATATAGATAAGATTCTCGAACTTGTTCTACCGGTAAACTTTCCGGATTTATTTGACCTAGACTAGCCCATAGATTGGGACGACTTCATAAGAGTCATGGGTATTGAATCTCTAAAGATTCCCTGGATCTACCTCCAGTCACAAGGGTACAGAAGAACTACTTACAGTCAACTACTCATCCAACTTGACGTTAGGATTGACCTCACAGACTTAGCTAAAATAGCATTTTTATCGTGAAATAAATCAATTAATCAACTTTGCTCATTTCTGTATGATTAT
>ARYC01004753.1:0-37206 GCA_000711775.1 Oxytricha trifallax
AAAAAATTTATACGAATTCGTGTATTTTAACGATAAAATGAGTATGAATATCCTGATGAAAGACTCAAAGAAGATAAAATGTAAACATTGATTAAATGCACAAAAACTTATTTAGACCAAGTCCTCAAGTAATTTGGTTGAAGAGATAAGAAAGGAAGAAGTTTGGGGCAGAGAAATATTTAAAATCGATTTATCTCGATGGGGTAAAATTTTTTGTGAATACAACAAGAATGAAAGATAGTCGTTAAATTTTTCTCTACATCTTACACTTATAAAATTTTTTCATAGCTATTTTGTATAAAGAGATATTAATTTATCAGGAGTTAAAAATTTTAAAAGTTAAATTTAAAAGGTCTACAGTTAAGATATGATAAATCTAATATGATTTATCGATGAGTCAAATTATTGGCTGTTAAAATATATCAAATTCAAATCAATATCAGTTAAAACGATACTATAAAAATCAAAAAATACTAAAATTCCATATTTAATTTAATTTTTAATTTTATTTTTGTAATTTCCCATTTTAAATCTATTTTGATAATATTATGTGGCAAATAACTACAAAGCTTATGTAAATGTTTATATTGTAAAAAAATATCATTTTTTTAATTGAAATTAAATTCTAATTTTAATTCTTTCATTTATCAGTTTATTTTGTAGCTAATAAAATGCTTAATTACAATTATAATTATTAAATCTACTTATTTTCAATTAAAAATTTAAATGAATTATTGGTTTCGATTCCAACCAGTTGATTTATTGATTTATTTTGTATTCCAAAATCTTTATTTTATCCTATTATAACCCAATAACTTTAGTATATAAAAAGAAGAGAGCCCAGCTACTATCAAAGCACAGACACATTCCAAAGTCAGATTGGAGAAACAATTGCCCAATAATTTTAGTTCATGGTTTCGCTGGTCAAACCACAGACAAGAATTACTTGTTCAGGGGCTACTTCCACAATAGTTTCAAGGCAGATATATGCGGGGATAACAATCAGGAATTGTACGAGGCTGATGTAAGTCCCTTTGGATCTTTGCATGATAGAGCGTGTGAATTGTACTAGCAAATTGTGGGAATCGTAAAAATCAGGGAGGAAGCATACAAGAAAGATATGATGGAATGTGAAGTAGTCTATGGAAAGGAGCATGTTCACAAGGAGCACAATGAGATTTACTATAAACCCAGATATCTTAAACGTGTTAAGGAGGGGAAGATATACGCTTATCCCAATGGGTTGCCTGGAGGATGGTGCAAGCATAGAAAAGTACATATGGTAGGTCATTCTTGGGGTGCCCAGACTATAAGATATATGCAATATTTGATGGCTAATAAACCTAAAAATATTCATGATACTTCTAGGTAGATAAATTATGTATCAAATGCTTTATATTTATTATCACAACCAATAAATGCTATTACCATGATATTATAATTAAGAAACTTATAAAATATGATATATAATACAAAGTATTTTCAAGATAAATTTCCAATTCTCGAAATATGTTTATCTTATTCTAGGGTTTAATTACTTCAAGAATCCTGGATATGTAAAGTGCTGCAAGGATCCCTCAAACTTCTGTTTCAATCCTCCAACCTTCGACACAAGCAATTTCATAGCAAGTATAACCTGTTTAAATCCTGTTTTAAACGGAAGTCTGGGTGGCTACGCCTCAGGGTACTAAGAAGAAAACAGGCTCTTCAAGAAAGGAAAAGACGATCTCGTACCACAAGCCATGAAATTTGCGATTTTAATTCAAAATATTTTCTCTAAAAATCAAACACTTAACCAACCTCAAGAAGTAAACTATAAACATAATTTTTAACTTCATATCTTATATAAATAAATAAGTTTAATTAAGCATGAGCTTAAAATGGTAACAAAAAATAAATTTAAGTTAATATTGACTATAGGATGGGGAAATTGTTTATGAGTTGGACTACTAAAAAACAAACTTAATGTATGATTTCTAATGCGAAATTTATGGATTAAATCGCAAGCACAATCAAAACCTAAAATACATTATAAATGCAATGCTTTATTTATTTTTTGATTTGCTAAATAAACTAAAGCTAAAAAATATAAATACAATAGTGTATATTTTTGATTGGTAAATCAAGAATGAAAAGATAAATAGAGTTAAGTTCGAATAATGATTAAAGTTCATATTTTCTTTCAAAGTTGGAAAATATATTTGAAAATAAATAAATTAGTCACCATGTTCATTTTCATTGATTACTAATATCAATGAAATTATTATAATATATGTTCACGAAAATTGTAAAGCAAAGTATAGTTTCCCAATTTTTATTTTATAACTTTTTAATGAAACAGTATTTTAATATTTGAGAAGAATGCGGAAAAATGATTTTTTCTACATAAGTAATGATGGTTCGGCATGTTAATTTGCACCACACTTTATTAAGGATATTAACGAATTGATCGTGACTCAAGATCACACTTATTACTTCTCAGTAACCTGTAATTTGAAGGGGACTACAAAACACAAAATTAGAGAAGTTTACTCTGAAATAAAAAAAACTGTAGATCTCGGACTGGGTTTTGATGTAGATGTGGATTAAAATATTAAATTCACAAAAACTCATTAGAAGTACCCTAGGAAAAAGTTGAAGCTTGGCTGGCTTGAGAAAAAGTTCATGGGGCTAAAAATATTTCTAAGTCCAATCGCTCTGCATATGTCACTTTTCTGCGAGAACTTTTTGGATTTTGTTCCTCCAAAGAAAGAATGCAACAACTTGCTCTCTTCAGAAATGAACAACGTTGAAGCTATAGACATTTTTAAATAAATTTTTTAAGAGACTACATAAACAAAGATTGGACTTCAAATCATGACACTATGCTCCCAAGATACACTCAGGAATTCCCAAGAGTTCAAACTTCTTACCAGACCAAAAATGACTTGGAACACAAACCTTGGGGAACTAAATCAGACCCTATATTCATAAATTACCAAGACGATGCCTATCTTGAGCATTACACTTAAAAAGACAAATATCAAAAGGGTGTGTGGTACTATGGCTCTTACTAGCATGTAGACCATTTAGATTTTTGTGGCCTCCCACCCTTTTTTGATTCAATTAGAACTTTACTCGGCATTGAGTATAGACCACTGTTCTGGATAAATTTGTTCAATAGACTTAGAACACTCACAATTGAGGACTAGGAATGTTGAATCAAAATATCACTTTATCGAATATATCAAAGAAAATCAAACCAATCAAATATTTTAATTAAGAACTTATACAATATTAGATGGTCAATGAAAATGGTATTATTGTTAATATTAAATTTATGATAGAAAATTTAAATACCAATTCATAAAGTTAACATATAAAATTTAAAATAATTCAAGTGTAAATTGTTTCTTGAAAATAAAATGACTACAACTTTAGATCTCGACACTCGCTAGAAAATAGCCAAGTGGGCTTAAATGTTTAAATTTCACAAGCCCTTCTAATCAGTGGATATTAATGTAGAGCTCTCTTCTTAAAATCCCAAAGAGAACCCAGCTAATAATTTTTACCTGATAAATGTCAAACATATAGCTAAATCCACTTTAGAAAATGACAAATGGATTATCAGATATAAAAGTAAAAGCTAATTATTAACTTAAAATTTAAATTTAAAATTTCTCACATATTTTGCACTTAACTTAGATAGTTAATTAAAATTAAAAATCTTAGATAATTTTTCTATACAGAAGCTTTATTAAATTCTTTTTCAATCATTATTGTTATATTTATTCTAGAGAGATTTAACTTGAGAATTCCACCTATGCATTCGAAAAAGAATATCTCAGCTGATGACTCTCAAATGCCAGAGAGCATGTAACCAAAGAGAGACATGAAAGTGACAAAGTTTTACTTGCAAGTGAACTTGACATTATTTAATCCCTCAGTTGGTTTCTTTGGTAGAACCTACAAAGGCAGGTAAATTCCCTTATCAATTATCGATGAAAGTTAAGAACTGCACTCTGACGAAAGTGATTGGGTTATATTCTACACTAAAGCGGAGTCCACAGAGACGAAAGCTGTCGTGGAAGTTATCATAAACGAGCATAATACTCAAAAGAAAATCATTAAACCTCATGGGGTGGGGCATGCCGTTCTTCCTTTATTTTACAGTGAGCTCCCTATATCCGTAGAAATAAATAAAGGCTCACCAAGAGAAGTTATTAAAAATGCAAAAGATTAGAATATTTAAGTGCCAGTAACCGGAAGTTTTCTTTATTACGATTGCAAGAAATAGCTTTAGAAGAACTTTACTAAGCTTATTGCTTTAATTCCAGACAACATCTTAGTTGGTTTTAATGATGAGCTTCCTGGTATGATTGGATCAAAGTTACCACCTTAAATTGATGATCCCACTCTGAAATTAAAAGCATCTTCTCTCAAGACTATTTATGCTCACAATATAAGAATCTCAAGTATGAACGAAGTTGAGAAGGCATTCACTCTCTTTCTCAAAGATTGGAAACTATTCTCTTCTTAATTAGATGCTTAACTATAAATTGACCCTATGTTAGCAGGTAAAGACCAGCAAAATTAAGTGAAATAAGTAGCAGAGATAGTAGAAAGAAGACTAACTGTAGTACCTCATAACTCCTGGAGGGGTATAGGATCCTCTAGTTTTGTAAGTTTAAATAGAGAATTGACTGGAGTAATATAAAGCAGTGGAGCACTGAAGATTTTAAATTATCCAATCCATCCAGAAATTGCTCTTATTTTCAAGCTAGAATACAGAGGTAAGCAACTCAACAACTCTTTCAACATCTTTTTTAGTGTAATTCTAAAACTCACTGGGCAAAAGTGAGACAAAGGACTTTGTTCTAGGGTGGTGCGTATTTGTACCAAACCTAGATCTTTCAAGTGACAATATCAAAGATGAAGAAATTCAACTTGATCTCATTCTTGGACCTGGACTATCACTGCTTGGCGATGTTTTATGGGATTAATCCTTAGTCAGAAAAGAAAGAAGATTGTAAGTGATTGAAACTCTTTGGGATTATTGTTAATTAAATATGCTTCTTAGGTTTGTAAAGATGGCAGTAGTCTTGACAACCAGTGAAGACATGATAAGTGAAGCAGAAAAACGCAAATAAGAATAGATGATTATCAAGCAAGCTTAGTAAAAAGCTGAGAAGAAAGTCAGGACTGAGGTTGATGAAAGAAAAAACATTTAAGACCAGGAACTTTAAAGAATCAAAGAAGAGAATGAGAGACTGAGATCAGAGAAAGAAGACCTTATTCGTCAATCTCAGCAACTTATATTAATGATTATAATTTTGATGTTTTAAATAAGTATTAACCTAAAGAGGAAATACTATTGAAGTAGACATAAAACAACTAATAAATTGAAAAGGCAAAAGATTACTACAGAAATAAGAATGAAGAAATTGAGGAACTTATTGAAGCTGTAATGAAAAGTTTCAAATAGGGAGAGAAGGATGCTGTACCATAAAATTTGAGAGATTAGAGTGATTCTACAGTCTAAAGTTTACTTAGGTTCCTCATTTATAATAAATTACTAAAACTATACCAATTTATGATATAATGAATATGCTTTTGTGACTATTATTAAATGTATTGATTATAGATAGTTATGCAAAACTATGGTGGAGAAGAGGGCCTGAATAACATGAACAGTGATGCTAGAAAAGAGCTTACTAAGAAGAACTTATTTGAAATGTTGAAAAGTGAATAATCCTATAAAATGAATGTTTTTGGATCAGAGGGAGGTATGTCAGTCCTTTAAAGCAAAGAATTGTCAAGACAGGATAAAGTTGTTTTTTTTTAATAAAACACTTTTTATACATAATGAATTAAAACTTGGACGAAATTATTATTTAACATAAGTGAACCTTATTAGACTGGGAGTAGGTAAGAACCTGTTAGACCCAGAGACTGAAGCCAAGCTAATGGCATCTGAGCCAAGAATGGAAATTGAATTAAATGATCCTTATAAAGCCAGCACTATAAGTTTCAAATTTGTTGCTGTAAAAACTCCAATTCAGTTTAACAATACATTTAACATTCCTCAGAAGCTTTACTTCACTTTCAAGTAAATCTTTGGAAATATTACTCTATATTGATATGAATGATATTATCTTTAAAATAAGGACTATTTTCAAGTTCTTTACATTCCAGGCTTTGACAACAGAAAAAGTAGTGCTGAAGTTACCACCAGAAGAAGAATCAAGACACTAATTATCACTTTAAAAACAAAATTAATCTGAGCTAAATCAGCAGGTTAAGATAAAACTAGGCTCTTAATATTACTTGGTCCGCTTGCAATCACTCATGCAACAAAACATAGATCCAAACATAGTCGGTGGGTAGTCACTGTTTTATTTATAATACTAATCATTCTATTTTGACTATCCCTATTGTTATTTGAAAATTTAAATAACTGTAACTGAATTCTCAATCGATGTAGCAAACTGCTCTTCAATTAATATTCGATGTGGATCCGTCTATAAGTTAAGTTCCTGATGAGAATTTGCACTTAGCCAGATACTTGAAAGACAGGGTGCTTACTATTGACATGTGGAATGGCGACAGTTTAATGCACTATGGTACTTGCAAAGTGCCCTTACATATGATTTAGCAAATATAAGTTATACAAATTTGGCAAAATTTTTATAATTAATGGACAAATGGAATATAATGAAAATTATAGTAATGATTATGAGACAAGGAGAGTCATCAAAAGTAGTAGCTTAAGAGTTCGATGTTTGCGAGCCAGAAAATGGTTAATATGTCGGTGGACTACAACTTTTAATAACAAACGAGGGCAGGAAAATTCCAGTATAAGACAAGCAACTCTTACAGCCAAATTAATCATCAATCTAACAGACTACCCACAAACACAAAAAGAAGGTGTCATCCAAACCCATAGAAAATTTTAATTCTGTGATTGATGGCTAGCTATCTAGTCTAGCTTAAAATTATGAATTCACTAAGAGTCACTTAACCACAGTTCACTAGTCTGAGGAAGCCAGAAAGAAGCTTCGAGTAGAAAGATTGAAGAGATAGACTGCTGGAATTGAAATTACATAAAACTCACAGAATCTCATTCAAAGTTTGTTAAGTAAAAAACACATTTAATTCTCTATATTGCAATATTTCTTAAGTTTCAACGACCCTTCTGCTAATGAATGGGATAAGATGCACACTCTCAAGTAAATAGAAATGATCAGAGACACCAAGAAGCATTCACTGCTCTCAAAAGTATTAAAGGAATCCATGGCTACTAAGCAAAAGGTTGATGTAGTGCCTGGCTAGCCATCACTTATACATTTTATAGTTTAGAATCCATTCCCACAAGATGAAGTGTTTTCAATTATTATTAGTGATCCTGATAGAAAAAAAGTTATAAAAATATTATATAATAAAATGATAGCTAATTGCTTTAGACTAATATAATAGAATAAGTTATTAAAGAGTAATTTATTATATTTTATTCTAACAATAGGCAGTATTTCCAGTTTTTCTTGTTTTAGTTTCTTGAATTTTGTAAATTTAAAAAATAAGATTTTTTAATAATAAAAATTGATTTAATTAAGCATATATAATCATGCATTTTCAAAATACAGAAGTAATCTTTGGAAATTTATGATAAAATCTGAAAATTTAAATTTATAAGAGTAAATATGTATTCAAAATAATTTCAATTTATATGATAGTATGGAATCTGAAATGTAACTAGTTCACAATGAGGGTAGAGAGTGGTAATTCTGGTTCAATGAGGGTAAATGTAATAGACCTGAAGCTTGGGATGTTGTAAGCAGCAAGCATGATTTGCTTTTGAGATCTGGTTAGCAATAAAAAATTGTAGTATAAAATGAAGTTTGTGGAAACTCCTAACTATTAATTAATGCCCATTACTTTTCAAATTTTTATCATTCAGAGAACCTGTTAGTGAAGGAATTATGAATGTAAAGAGTAATGGAAATAAAGACTACAATAATCAAAACCCTAAAGAGTTGAAACCTAGAAAAATCAAAGTTACAGTTATTTCACGGGATTAAATGCCAATTAGCACTATGGAAATTAAGATTTTGCCAAGAGAACAGTTTTGTGATTAAATATTCAGGTATTATGAGGCTTAATCTTAAAAAACCTTTATCAAAATACCAAACTTCGTTCCATTTTCGCTTTAAACTGGAATGGTAGTAAAATGCTCTAACAATTAGATGAAAGCAGATATCATGCCTTAGGAGGGTAATAAAATCTTTGTTATAACATAGACCGAGAAAGCCCCAAAGAAGCAAGACAGTTTCATTTTCATTTACTCTGATTAGTATTGCTCTCAACTACTAGCTTGCTGTAAAGTAGAGGTGTATTCTTTACTCTGCCTGAAGTAAAAACTCTAAGCAGCCGGTCCAGAAACGATCTACCAACTTCAAGTCAGATCTTAAGTGAAAAGAACCATTGAGGTTTTCAGTTCAAACCCAAGACTAGTATTCCCACCAGGTAAAAAAGACAGAAACTTATAACTGCTTCAACCAGGTGAACTAACAAATGTCAACATAGGTGTAAGAGCTAATGTCTCTGGAATTTAAAGAGCTAGGATACACTGTGTAGATGTAAACACCAAAGAACTCGTTTAGGCTTGGCTCTTTGAAGTAGAGGCTGACAAACCAAATTTGCAGAAAGCTTATCAAATTTAAACCACACTAGGGAGACACACCCCTTACAAGTTTTCCTATACTAATCCACTAACTGAATTTATCGCTTTGGAATTTGTTTCATCTAAGCCTAATCTTATGGAGGTGAGACGTGAGAAATAAACTTTTGAAAAACAAGAGACTAAGCTTTTGTTAAAAATATTTCAATGTTATTGTCTTTTGACTTTATACTTAGCTTAAATCTGATTTATTAATTTAACTAAGCATGTTGATTTATATATCCCACCACAGATGAAAGCAGGCTAGGAAGAGGTTATACTGCACATAAATGATGAGACTGGAAAAATCAGTGAAAGTCTGTTCTTCAAAATTATCATTAGCACATGAAATATGATGCCCTAATATATAATTTACTTAATTTTATATTTAAGAATAAATCTGAATATTTTCTAACACTTTTCTAATATTAATTATAAATATCAGTGAGATTAATCTCAAAATAGTCTGTTAAATGAAATAACTAGCATGTTTGTTCTATTTAATTTCTGATTATAATCAAAATAATAAAGCTTACTTTGATATATTTCTTTATAATAATAAACTATAATATAAATAATGAAAGAATAAAATAGTAATCTAAGAGACAATAATAATTACTAATAGTCTTCAACCCGTGGAGGTGGTGACGATTCTCTTTATCAATAAACTTCAACTAAAAACTCAAACAGTTCACTAAATTTTAATTAATTGTAAAATTAATCTAGATCTATGAATCCAAATATGGCATTTAAATGTAAGTTTAGAGTAGAAAAAAAATATATGAATTTTTACTAATTTCATTGCTCTTTTATGTAAATAATGACTAACAAATTCTGTTCTGATTAAATGTAAACTTTGGCATATTAAATGATGGGCATGAAACTTTTACAATAATTGAATGACATTTTACTTTATAATTTAAAGAAATTGGAATGTCTTTTCATTTAATTTTAATAGAACATTTTTTACTTCACTATTTTTAAAAGAAATAAATTCCATTCCAAAAAAGCATTTCATTCTAACTTACTATTCTTATATTTTAGAGCAATCTTAGTAACAGATGTAGTAGTAGCAGCAATAAAATATCTCACTAGACATATCAAAATCAGATATATTGAGCAACTCCAATACAAACATAGCCACACTTGCTAAGTTAATATCGAATGACAAAATGTTTGAGGAGGCATTTGATAACTCAATTAAATTGTAAAATAAAGAAAAAAATAGTAAAAACGAAAGCGATGTTCATGAACTGTTTAACTTGACATCAAGTGCCAAGAAAAATTAAAATAAATAGCAGAAAGATTCATATGGATCGAATAATCTCATATCTACTTTAATGGAAGAAGTTTATTATAAATAATTTATTTATATTGTATAACTTTTATTTAGACTTTCATAATGCAACATTAAATATAATTTAGATAAAGCAATTTAATTATATAAAAAGTTCGATACTTCATGATAGATCGCAAGAGATTTGAGTTTGATGACGAAGACTAAATATTCTACAGAGAAAGCCCTATGGAGAGTAGAAATTTAGAAAATGGCCACAGCTCATGCCTCTGTTGTGAAACTAAATTCAAGAGTGCCAAATCTGCTAATTACTGGTAAGATTATGATTTACAATAACAAATATTTCAATAGTACATTCTGCGGATATCCATTTTGCAAACTATGTGTTTTGAAGTCTATGCCATTCCCCAAGAACAATCCAGACTATAAATAGAGAGGGCAGATTTGCAAAATATGTGATAGGAAGTTCTACATAAGAGAAATGATGAAAGCAAGCAAACTGGAAATTGAAATGCAGTAGATGGCCATATAAAGTCTGCAAGATTAACTTATTTAGAAAGATTAAGAATTAATTCAAAATTTATAAGACATCATAAAGTTGCTCATTAATTAGTTCTTATATACTTTTTAGAATAAAGTAAAAGCTAAATATTAATTTAATGCTTATGTTTTTATATCCATTTTATAAGAATGCAAAGTGTTAGACAACGATCATGAAATTTTCGTCGAGAGAGCCCGTATTGACAAGGACAAACTTAAAGATAGAAAACAAGACCTAAAAAAGTAGAAAAAGTAGCTGGAAAACGAATGCGCAAGTATGAACGATGAATGCAAAACTCTCTTCGAACGAAGATCAAACATCCAAACTGAGCAGGATGAGCTGACTGAAACAATTAAGACTATCAAGGAAGAGCTTGAGGATTTGGAGGAGAAACTCCTCAGAGTGAATTTGAACATAAATAAAGCAGTGAATGAGAAGTCTAGGATGGAGGATGAGCTTAAGAAATATACGAAGATGCTCAAAGCTAAGAATAAAAACTCATAACCTAAGCAAAATCAGCATTAACAGTAAAATGCAGGAGATTCGAATAAGAATTCACTTGTGGAATCGCAGTAATTGATGTCAAGTACTCACTCTAATGATAAAACTAAAATGAAATCCACTAACCCAAATACTAACTACTATGCCTAAATTTAATTTTTAAAGATTTCTGAGATTTTCTTTTCCCATCATTAAAGTTTTGATTATACTATGAATTAACTACGACAGCTTGTTGACACCTAATTCAGCATAGACAGATGGAGCTGATTACCTGAACAACTCACGAACCCTGGGCGGCAGTTTCAATGGAAACCTCATGAACACCATAGGATCCCCAGAACAAGACAACAATCGCTTGAATACTTTCGAGGATTACAAATTAGGCAATGCCAGAATGTCAATTACCTCCAAGAAAGGTGGGAAAAACAGCAGAAAAGGCAGGGGATCGCAGCAGTAGACTTGCTGTGCAGATAATAACACCTGCCACATATATTGAGATACCCTCACTATAACATATATAACAAATTATTAGCACTTTAATAAACTTGATAAAAGGATAAACATAATAAGTTACAGTGAACTTATATAAGCATAGACCAAAATATAATATTATTAATGAAGTTTATTTTACAGAGTTTCATAATAAATGATTTATTAAACTAATGTTCAATGAAATTATTCAAAAACTGCTATTTAACTATCATTTTTTCTCAATGCTTTACATGATTAAATATTATACAATTATATAGGTAAAATTTCATATTAAATGATCTTTTTCTGTTGGTATTCTCTTCCCACTACTAGCATTGTCAATTACAATCTCAATCTTTTTACTATCATCAGCTAATTTGACACCTGTAGATCCGAATCCTCCTGCACCTCTAACTGAGTCATCAAGTTCCTCACCATCCTTAACTTGTACAATTTCTGTTCTTGTGTACTTCTCTATGATCAATTAAGCTAATAAAATTTCTAAATATATTGATATTTCTATAATTTTATCTATTTGGATATTCATGCTCAGGATAGTATATAATTGCAAATTCCAATTGTAAAAACTTGATAGATCACAAATATGAATGGCATTTAACAATTTATTAAGCTACTCTATCGCCAATATTAACCTGGAAATCAGCATCCTAGCTGAAGTTGAACAATAGGACTTTAACCTCCCCTCTATAGTCAGCATCAATGACTCCAGCGCCCACATCGATAAAGTTCTTCGCTGCCAAGCCACTTCTGGGTGCAATTCTCCCGTAATTGCCGATTGGGATCTACATGGCAATGCCAGTTGAAATCAGCGCCTTGCTCTGTTTGGGGATTGTTAAGTTTACAATTGAGTAGAGATCGTAACCTGCTGCGTGTTCGCTGCCCTTGGTTGGGAGATAGGCTTCAGGCGATAGTTTTTTTATTCTTAATTTGGGTTTAAGGAGTGGTTATTTATTTTATTCAAGGTTTTCTACTTCCTCTTTGTAGTGCAATTTGTTTTCTTTAAGTTCTAAAACAAATTTACAGATAAAATATACCAAGAATTTATATAAAATGAATCTTTACGAGCGTATTCCATATTAGTCGCTTATTAATTTTTGATGAAACTGTTAGTAGAAAAGAGTTGTTGCGGTATATGTGACTGCAGAAGCTTCACTTAATTACACAAAATAGTTAAATTATAAGTATTTTGTAATAAAAGGCGCGAATATAGCTATCGCTATTATAAACTAGAAATTATTTTACGGCTAATTTTATTCATTTTATAAATTAGTTCTGTAATTTGTTAACCCAATCATGAGTAATTGTTCAAATTCATACACTTTATAAGGCAATGCTTGAAAAGAGCATCTATTTCGTATTTTTCAACGTTTTAGAATAATAGATTAACTGCTTGATTGAATTCATGCACTTCCATAGTATTATTGCCATCGTCATCAACTGCCTCAAATACTTCAAAACCTTGTTTCAAATTATAACCCCAAAATCTCAATGACATTCATTATAAAAATGACTGTAATAAAAGTAAGTACTTTTTCATAGGTCATTTTTCCAGTTTCAATTGCGTTTCTAAGTTTTTGCAAGACATAGCTGCAATGAATCTTGGAGCACTCTGATATCAATTCATCTCTGGTTATCTCATTAGATTAGTCTTAATCCACTGCTTGGAACAATGCTAAGCTCTCATCGTCATTTACATTGCTTATAAATCATAAATCAATATAGAATTAATCTTAATACGCTACGACATAATAAAGATAAAATCATTAAGGATTCCCTTCATTTTTGTAGTAAGTTCTCCAATACTCAAACTATTGCTCTTATCTTTATCGATAAAAGTAAACAATTCCTGGAGTCCAGTGTTTGCTTGCAACAAATATTGTTGTAATTTCTACTTGACAGCCATCACTTTGACATCAGAGTGGCGAGATCTGTGCTGATTCAAAAGTAGCAACTATGGATTTCCAGAAGATGAGGCTTGCTGTTTTTATGCGAGCTGGAATAAAGTGTCGTAGTAGAAGAATTTACCCTCCATCGAAAATTATCCCCACACGTTTGCAATGTCATCTTAATTTCATCATTATTATACACTATTTAGTAATGAGTGGGAATTACATATACAACCATTTAGATTTGCTCTATTTTAGGTAAATCTTGATTGAGAGTGTAAGTTTCAAAGACCTATCTAAATTACTCGAAATCTGCATAAGGAGTACCAGGTGGCTTAATAACCTCAGCGAATTTGTTCATCATGTGATAAGCTTGAGTTTTTATGACTTCCATAATATTCTAGCGTTTCTTTTCCTCTTCTATCCTGGCTTTGCCTGAAACATTTGAGAGTTAAGTGTTAGATCTGTCAAATGGCTTAATTATATAATAGGTTATATGATTTATGAAATTTGAAATAATGTCAAATACAATAGTTGATTAAGGGGTGAGTTTGATAAATATAAAATTAGGCTGATCTTTTTCATTGAAAGTGTCCATTCCAATTGCTCCTGTGTGTTTCTTGCTTATATCAAAGCCAGGTGTGATGTTTACTCGATCGTTAATTGTGTCGTTTAAGAATGGATTTTTAACGTTTGTAGTCGTTTATTATTATATTTAGACATATCCACTAATTTATTATAGATCAAAGGTGATGTAAAATTGGAAAAATTTAAATAAATCGTAAGATTTTTGCCACCAGCATTATGAGTTTATAGGTAGCTTTAAGCAGCTTGATATTTCTTGATTCTATCATTTTATTCATCGAATATGGATTATCTAGCTTCAGCAATTGCCTGCTCGAACATATTTTATAATAAAATTAAGATAGATTTTTGCATATTCCAATTTTCTTCATTAAAATTACATTCATAAATAAAAATAACTACTTATATTTTAGTACATATTTTTGAAGTCATTTTTATCAATGTGATCCTTGCCCTGGATATGAATATTAGTTTTAAGTAAGATATCAATATCCTACTCTCTCACGTTCATAGTATGCAAGAGGTAGTCCTTAAACCTCTACTTTGATATTTTGTAGTTCTCTCCATTCTCTAAGAGCATACTTTATTTTTTTTTCATTGATGTATGTAAATTTATATGAATAGTATAAAAAACAGCATATCAAAGATGATTTCAATATCTATGCTCATGCTTTCAGCAAATTTCATGGCGATTCTTTAGATGATTTCTCTCTCCGCATATTTGCTCATTTTCATCTGGCCAGTTAAATCCGCTTCGTTTAATTCATAGGGATATGGAGTGAAATCCTTGCTTTAAAATATTTATACATTGATTGATGTGTGACTTATTCTAAGACAATTAGATTTCTAATAAGTAAAAAACTTACAAATTTAAATAATGCAAACCATTTTGACTTCCACTCTGCCTGTTTCAACTCTATTATCATCATAAATTGGGAAATTGTCCTCTAGATGCTCGTTCAACATAAGTTCTCGAAGTGGTATTCTGACACTACCGATGTAGTCCTTAGCATTAGGTTAGGTCATGTCCACGGAATCATCTATAAAGTCTATTTTCAAGAGTTGAGTGCGCATATATTCCATGAATTACTCATTGATCTCTATTTCAAAAGTCTTCTTTATGTCAAATTGTGGGTTTTACAAATAAGAATATTCAAGAGAATATTTCAGAGAGCAATATAAAGTCAATCTTGGCCTTTATAAAATAGGATTTTAGCCATCAAGGATGGGGGAAGTATATTCAAAAGTGAAGAATGAGAAATAGTAGAATGGTTGCATTTGCTTGGAACTGTAAGAATTGTCAGGTCTCTTCAAGTCATAGCACTTGGCCACTTATATAGTGATGGCCTTGGACCTCTTCTTTAAGAATCCACCGTTTTCGTAGTTGTGAGGATGGTACTCGTTGATGATAGTGTTAGGGTCTCTCTGCTTCTTGAGGGCTGTTCTTTGTTGGTACCACTTCACTGCTTCATCGATTGGTCTTCGCATGCGCATTTTGTAGAAGATTTTACCTAGGGAATATGTTGACCCCATCTCCCCACCTTCATATTAAAGTTACTTAAATTTTTAAATAACTATAAACAAGTAGATCTACATTAATGTAATTTTATGTTTTAAAATTGGATATAAAGGGAATTGTTTTGAGAGCATAAAAAAGAAATAATCATACAAAAATCTATATGATTTAATTTGAAATATTCAGGGATTAATTATTGAAAAAAGTTCTGAATAAACTCTTCTAAATGAATATTATATAGGCATAGCTATTTTTAATAAAAAGCAAAGTTAAACTATTTTTTATCATTTAAATTGAGAGAATAACTATTATTTATTGGTTTTTAAACGATATTATTTATGATTAATATTGATATCAATTAATCAATTGACATTTTAATTACATATTTTTGAAAGAATTTAATTAAATGTATACCTTCATGCATAATTTCTTAAGCTTGGAAAGTTGAATCTTTCTCTAGTAGAGTTGATAAGAGCAATTTAGCTGACCCGATTTTTAAGGCGTTTTAAGCTCTGGATAAGAAGAATTCCACTATAATATAGTTTTTCTCAATTATTTCAAAATTTCACATATTATAGTCTGAATTGAATTATATGCTTTATGATTTATAAACTATCTAAGAATATAGTTTAAATTAATCTCAATGAAACCAACGTAGAAATCATCAACATTATTCTTGAAACTGAACTATGTACTGTAATTAGGTTCAAAACCTTCAGCTAGCTCTGTGGTGCGTGTTTCATGATTGTAGAAATCCACTGTAACGAAAGTTTACACAGCCCCTGGAAGCAGTTCTTTATGGCCCAACAACTGCGATAGTTTGTTCTTGTTTGTAAATTTATTATAATATGTCAACTTTAAATTTCTTTTTCTTTTGGAAAAAATAGAACTATAGACTTATAATACTTAAATTCTTGTTAAGCTCACCAGTGTTAATGACTAAATCTAAGACATTTTCTTGTGGTGCAATCTCGCTCTCATCTGTAACCACTGAAAATTCGGTCATAACCTCATCATCTCTTTGCTCCTTGCGAAGTTTATCGAGTTCTCTGTCCAGCTCAGCCAGACCTTCAGCTGTCAACCCACTCTTCTATAATCCAGATTATTTGGCTATGGTCATTCTAAAATTACAATCATCAAGGCTATATATATTTAGCTAAACTTATTTAGTCAGTAGCTTGGTATTTCTAGCCTTAATAAGCTGATTAAGATCGTTGATCTTAGTGTTATTGCCTATGATTCTATTCTTGAGCATGTTGATTTCTTGAGTCTGATAGTGCTAGTTTTCCTTATCAGCACTGACCAAGATTTTTAGTTGCGCTTGAACTCTGTCCAATTCAGCAGCCAGGTCTCTCCTCTCCATCTTAAGTCTTTCGATCTCTTTTCTAAGGGCGAAGGGGTCTGTTTCGTCAAGAGGTTGATTATTGGGGCCTAGCTTCATTTTCTCTAAGAATTCGAATTTTGCCCAGATTGGCTCTTCTCCGTCGTAATTAATAACTTAAACTTTAAAATACGTGCAAAGATTATATCTCCAGTTTAATTTTAAACTTGAAAGTGACTATTTTACTATTGAATGCAAATCCTTCATAACTTGTCTGAACATAGAGGGGTCTAAATCATGAATTCTCCTCTGAATCTCAGCGAGTGACAAATTACTGGGATCCATCTACAGCCTAAGTCGCTCTATTTCTTCCTAGTAGGTGTCTCTTTCCATGCGGATATTTCTGTTCTCCTCCTACAGTTTATTCATTGTCTAGTCCATGTTCAAGATATTATTTTTAATAAATTCACAATAAAATTCATAGAATTTACAATGAAATTCTTATGTTATAGTATTACAAAAAATATTAGCTTTTGCGTCTTTGACAATTTTTTCCTTCTCATCAATCTTAGTTTGAAGTACTTTGATCTTTTGGAAGTGATCTTAGTCCATTTCTCTCTTGAAAAATGGCTGCTTAGTGATCAATGAATACTCAGATTGGTAATTATTATTACCTATTCTAGAAGTATTTTGCTTTTAAAAACTAATAAAATTTAAGAATAATATGTTAGAAATCTCAGATTGCAGTCTGTTTCTTTCAATAGTGACATCAGCCAGTTCTTTATTGACATATTCAGCTGTCTTCTCAGCTTCTTCTAGAGCTCTATTCTCACTCTATAGATTCAACTGCTAAGTTTTTAATTACTTCAATTCAGCCAGTAGACCATTTTAATAAGACTCATTTGATTGAAAGATGTCACTTTTTACACCTAAATTTTTATCATACTTGACACTTAAACTTTAAAAACATCAACTATCTTATGTAATAAATGTGTTTAATTCCCTAAATTGTCTTGCAAGTCTTCTAGCTTTGCTTTCTATTAAGCAACTTGCAACTCTTTCTTCCTCAGTTCCTGCACCAAATCTTCACTGGCGATTTGACCATGAGTGGCTCTCTTAGAAAACTCAATCTCTGATTTCATTTCTTAAATGGTTTTCTGGCTTTTTTCAATGTGCAAGCGGTAAGATTAGAGTTCCTGGACGAGGTCCCCTCCAAATCTATCGGCGCGTTTATTTGGAGATCGGGATCTGCTTTTGTTTCCACCACCCATGTAATCTACTGTTTTTCTTAGTAAATACAAAACAATATATATTCTGAGTTAATTACAAGTATATGAAAGAACTTTTAAATGAATATAAATATCATATTTTTCTGAGCTTCTTTTGATTTTCAGTGATACCAAGCTGACGTTTCTTTTGCATTTTCTTGACTTACAATGTCAATTTATACTCTTCGTCTTGCTTTAAATTTAATTCGAAATAAACAAGCAATTTAAAATGCATGATCAAATAAAAGTATAGAAAATGCAGTCTCAGATTCTCATCTATAAGTTTATCCAAGTCAAGATCAATTTTGGCATAAAGCTGCCCTCCAGCTCCCAATATTCTATCCTTTTTCAACTGATTAATTTGTCTCTTAAGCTTCGCAGCGATTCTATAAAGGTTTTGGTTAGGATTGAACTCAACAAATAGATATAAAAATGAAAATGTAAACTGATTAGAATTATATTCCATATAAAACTTACAACTTGACATCTTCTTCAAGTTCCTTCTTTTTCACCTTCAAGTGATGGTTATCATCCTTTAAAACCAATAGTTTTTCTTCTACATTGTCAAAATTTGGCTTGATTTCTTTTTTTGGAGGAGATTTAGGTCTTTTTCTCAACTCACTAGGCACACAGTGACCGTGATGTGCTATAGTTTATGATTATTATCAATTAAAGAAAGAGAAATTTCCAGATTATATCTTAGAAATGAAGAAATTCGTTCACAATATTTATAATAACTAATTGAATCAGAAATAAGTCTTATGTATTTACATAATTCCCATGTTTTAAAATAGAGTCAAGTAATGGAAATTCTTTGTGATGATTAGTATTACTATGATTTGAACAATTTTTATAGATATCTTACAAATATTAGAATCCATGAATTGCTTCCTTCGAGTGTAGTCATCGTCTTTCATTTTGAAAGCAGAGGATGGTCGCTTTGACATTTTAAATTTAAGTTTATAATTCTAATGCTACTCTTCAAATATAATTCAAATTTATTTCAACTTACTTTATCATAGTCTATTCTTATATTCGGGGGAAAAAATCTCATCATGTTTTTAGAGAATTTAACCAATAATTGCATGAAATACATTTATTATAGAATATTAATATATTATAATACTGCAAGAATAAGAATTATTCGAGAAGGCTTAAATTGTTCTAAAAGATTTATTTTATAGTTAAATTAAGAAAAAATAAAACTGATTTACTTTCATTATTAGGTTGTTAATTTTAGGGAAGAAAATTTTTTATTCAAGATATCGAAGGAATTGAAATAAATTCTTTTCATCTAGATTTTTAAGAATTTTTTTTGTATCTCAAAGTAATTAAAGATATTTTAGAATGATTTTTTATCTTTTGAATTCCTTCGATTACAATTTCAAAATAAAATTATCTATCATTAATATTTTCAAAACCCCTTCTATTTGCCCACTAATTATAAACAATTAAAAGTGCAAAGTATAAACTTAGTCTTAATTAAATTTAAGAGAAAATGATACCAAACAAAATCAATCAGAATAAGCTCATTGAAGAGACTAAGATAGAAGAAAGCCCAGATTCATATAAGAATCCCAATTAAATTAAGTAATAAAATATAATACAACAAGTGAAACAGTTTAATGATGTAAATACTGGTCAAGTTAACTAGATTCCTCAGAATCCTTTCTTCGGAAATAGTTCATCAACTAGGCAATAATTTGACTCAAAAATATACACTGACAGTATTCATAAATATTTAGTAATTTTATGACATCAGCGAGCTGGAGAGAGTTTTCAATGAGAAACTGTAACTTAACCTACATTAATCTTCTAAATAAGAACAGTAAAATACATCAAACTTAAGCAGTTTAAACTTATCGTAATAATTAGAAATGTCTTTCGAAAAAAGCTCAGCAATTCAGTCAAACATGAAAAGTTTCATCAATGATAAATAAAGCAATTAAAATCATTAGTTTAAGCCTACGAAAGTGCTATTTCTCAGAAACCTTCCCAAAGATGTTACAGAATAGGAATTAATGAGAGTGCTCAGTTATTAATATGGCTTTGTCGAAAAAGTATTGATCATGATATAAAAAGCACACGCATTCATATAGTTTGATAGCTTGGAAACTGCGACAAAATGTATGCTTGACTAGGATAATCTATATATACATAATCGCAAGATATTGGTTTCATATTCGGGAAGAGATTAAATATCAGATGAAAGAGAGGGGAGGCAAACTACGGGAGATCGAGTAAATTCACATTAAAACTCAAACATGTTTACAGAATAATAAGAAAGTGAGGTTAACTAACCTTTACAAGATTCCAAAGTACTCTTAGTTTCAATAACTAACATAAAATATCCAGTCAATGCTGATGTTTTGTTCACTATCTTTCAGAAATACGGAGACCCTTAGCGAATTGTAATATTTCCTCGTTAATAAGGGGAACAGGCCCTTGTAGAATTTTAAACCTTTGAGCAAGCTAAGAAAGTTAAATTGCTATTAGATGGTTAGGGTATGTATGGAGTGAGCTAACCAGCAAATGTTATGAAAATCTAGTTTAGTGAACTCTAAAAGTTAGAAATCAATACTTAGACTTTGAAAGCTCGGGATTTCACAAAGCAAACCGTAGGTAGTTTTGTTTAAAATCAAATAGACAAGCAAGGTGATCTAAGCATTAATAAGGACGATAATGGGATTAGCAGGACAGAGTTTTCTGATATGTTTGAAAAGGCTTACTAGAAAGTGCAAACAAACATGAAACATGAGTTCAACTTAGTTTCTCATTAATCTGATTAAGAAATGAACCCTGTTAATTCAGAATCTATATTCACATTTGGACTTGATCAATTTTCGATAGATTTCAACAAAATTTAAAAACTATTTAATTTTATTAAATTAAATCCAAACCTAAGCTGCATAATAGCAAAATGACTCCCTGTAATAAATTCATACCTCTAAAGTGCTTATCTTATCTAATTTGCCAGTCAATAATGAGAAGTATTTACGAATTTTAATTTTATAGATATATAGTGTAATTAAAATGTACATCCACATTTACTGTTTAAGCTGTTTGGTATCTATGGAAACGTACTTCGGGTGAAAATTTTATTCAACAAGCGTGAAACTGCATTGATTGAATTCGAAGACATTAATCAAGCAAAAACAGCAAAATAATTCCTTAATGGAATCCAATTTTTCAGCACCAATATATAAGTCAATTTCTCTAAGTATGAGAGTATAACATTGTCATAGAATGAATTTAAGTAGCAATAAGGTAGTTTTTAGGAATAGCTTAGCTGTGATTACTCCTAGTCAATTGAGCATAGGTACAGATTTGCTGGCAGCAAAAATATTTAGAATATGGCAGTAAGTTTAATATTTCTATTTTCCTTCTTATTAACTTAATTTTAACTATAGAGTCCAAGCAAAATACTTCACTTATCAAATTTTCCTGAGAGTATGAGCAATTATCAAAGCTTCCTTTAACTTTTCAAAAGTGTCTGTGTTCCAATAACGCTTAAATTTTTTGAAAATTAAGGGAAAATTTAAGCTTTTGCAAAATTCCACAGTATCGGAGAGGCAGTTAGAATACTTGTCATTTTTCACAATCACTCTCTTGATGGAATGTAAGATAACAAACTTTAAACATGATCTTTTATAGGCATCTTAAGATTTCATTCTCAAAGACTATAATATGATAAATAAATCTACTACTATAGATCAACTTCTAAGTTTTCTTTTCTCTTCTATATTCTCTATTTGTAAAATGTTCAAGATTTCATTAATTTTACAGAACTTAAATTTCAATCAATTCATTTATGAGATATAAATTATGAAATGTTAGAGAAGTTTAAATAAATGCGGATTAGACTCTTTTGTATAGTATGTAAACTTAACTATAAAAGAGTCCGAATCCAGAATAATGCTTTATATTGACCATGTGACAAACTGCCATAACTCAGAAATGCTTTCTGTAAAGCTTGTAGAGTTATACATCCTCAAGGGATTGTAAATATTCTTTGCCGTAGAGGGTTTAGAGTTCAGCTAATTTTTCATCAACGATTGGTTTATCTGCTTCAATGAGGGCATCAATAAATTTATCTTGATTGCTTTGAACTAATTGAGAGCTGCCAGAAGGAGTAAAATAAAGTGCAAAACTAACTTGATTTTATTAGTATTATAATGATTGCAGAATTTTAAGAAAATAGTGCAAATGATTTTATTTCTTGCTAGATTAAGCCCTAGTACTTAACTTAAATCCAGCTTTAAATAATAATATTAATAATAATGACTGCGAGTTGATTTGACTGTATGTTTTAGCCTTTGTGGAATCTCTCAGTAAGTAATTTATTGTAATCATCAGCAAGGAGTCCCTCGTTTTCTTTATCAGCAATGATCCAATCAATGAATACTTTATTTCTGTAGGCATCAGCTGGAAGTGCAAGAAGGAGTGGCTGAGTAACTTATTGGCCAGTTGAAAGATCGAGATATTTATCAATCTTAATGGCATTTGAATCGATGTCTTCATTTCCCAAGTTATCGTTGTCGAGGGCGAGAATTGAACTGACATCCTTAACATCTGCAATAATTTTCTTTGAAGATAGGGCTGAAACACCGACTGTGATTTATAATTTGCCTTGATGATCTCCTGAGTCAACAATATCAATAACATTAATGGTATTGGTATCTGAAAATGCAAGCATGCCATAAATACCAGCAACTGCAGCAGTGAATATAGGGAGAGTTGATCCAATATAGACAGCCATATAAGGTAAGTAAGAGTATATTCCGTAACTTGCAGCGAAGGCTCCAAGACCCTTAACTCTGGTTGGATTCAACACTTTTCTTCTATAAATTGATCCCTTCAAGCGTGAGTTATCATAAGCTTGATCCTCAGCATCAATTTATTGCAATTCTTGATTGAAAGTATCGTTAGCTCTATACAACCATCTCACGTTCTCCCTATCTATTTTGAAGGAGTATAGTTCATGCTCGTGGACTGATCTGTTTTAGATTTGATACATGTCGTAGAGTTGTCTCTTAAACAAAACGAAATTCTTGGCGTCGGCTGATGAGCGATCTAACATACCCTGCTCAAATTTCTCAAGAGTATCGACAACCTTTAAGAAGTTTCTTTGTTCTAAGAAAAATCTGTAGTCCTTTGCTTTGGTTTTAGCTATATACCAAAAAATTAGATTCCATTTATGTTTTAATTTAAGACAAATTGCAGAATAAAAACTTACCAATGATGGTTTCTACTGGGAAAAGAAGAGCATCTTCTTTGAAATAGTTTTATAATGATTATTGCTGATATTCTTGCAAACTAAAATTAATGTTTAGGGACTTTGTTAAAAACTGTTTATAGCTCTAATTATTGATTGGTTTCTAACTTACTCAAAGAGATGTTTTGAGCCACTGACTACCTTGGTAACATTTGCGGGGAGATCAGATCTCACTAGAGTTGAAGTGCTTTAGAATCTACGAACAAACTTCAGCATATTTGTTTAATCTTTAATTAATTATTATAAATTATACTTAATATATTGCACATAATTAAAATTATATCATCCTAAACAAAAAAACTATCCATCCCATTAAAATAATCTCAAATTGATATCAGTTTTTATTTTATTTTCATTCTCATTTCTTTCGAGGTTAGTTCATATACTTGTTAAGATTTTTGGGTTAAGTAGTTGATCCTTTCTTCTTCTGTGCTTAAATTATTTCTACTCTGCCGTCTGCGTGAATCTTTTTGATTGAGCCATCTTCGAACTCTCTGACCTTTGTGCCATCAGGATATAGAACATCCTATAATAAAAATGAATAAGTATATGATTTGCTTACTCTTTAGCCACTTGGAAATTCTATGATTCTAACACCATTCTTCTCAATCTTTTGAATAGTGCCATCAGGGAAAATGCTCTCCTCCTCACCATCTGGGAATAGACACTTGATGGTGCCATCTGGGAAAGATATTTCTTTAGTGCCATCCTGGAAATGCTTCTCAATTTGATTATTTGAGAATTTAAACACTTGCAAGCCATTAGGGAATGTGGTTTGAGTAGTCTTTGCTTCAGCAAAATAGTAGACTACCTTCTGATCTGGGAAAGTTTGCTTCACATCGTTGTTATTGAAATAAACTATTGAATAACCAGAAGGCCATACTTCTCTCCTCACTCCATTACTGAAGACGACCTCTTTCTTTCCGTTATCAAAGAATCTCTGCTTTTTACCATCGTGAGAAGTAATCTCCTCAATCATTTGCTCTGGTTTTTGTTATTTTCCGTGATATTCTGCTGGGAACTTTAGATCAAACTCATCCTCGTCTGACTCATCGTCGTCTACTTCATCCTCAAAGCCCTTATGTTCTTCCTTTTTGCTGCTAGCTTTATCAGATTGAGAGAATTACGATAGCAAAGTTGGCTGTACCTACTGAACTAACTAAGGTTGTATTTGCTAGAGTTAACTTTACTATTAAATTGCCTGTTGCTGCACTGTGTTATTGGCTTATGGTTGAGTTGAGGAGGATCTTTGAGAAGCTAATGCTGATTAAGAAGGATTAGGAGATAGGACTCTATTTTAGGATTGTGATGGAAGGCCTTGCTTCTTTTACACGTGATAAACTTGCTATTGAGGTTTAGACTAAACTTTATCTAAATTCTTTTGTGGTTACGATTGCTGATGCTTTATGGGTTAAGTTTATTGAGCTTGTGATTGTTTGTGGTCTTAAGATTGGTTTGATTATTTACTTGATTAACTTTTGGTATTATAAATTGAAATTATTTTTTGTAAATTATACTGAAAAACTGAACATAAATCTATACACTATTTGTCCGGAAGCATAAGAAAAACTTTTTTATATTTTTCTCTCATATATTAAAATAAATAAATAATAAATATCGATTAATTAATATATCCTTATATTCACTACTTTAGGGTTAAAATTATAATTAAATTATAAAAAAGACTAAAGAAAATAAAAATTAATGAATAAATATTTGCCATTCCTTATATAATTAATATATTTATTAAAATTCCCTCTCACTTAGATTTCAACTATATTTGAGTTTTAATTTTAATCTTAATTAAGAGTTTCCTCTTCCAACCTAATTTCTTCATCTTCTACCTATTGCGGTGAATCATGAGTCTCCAGCATCTTCTGATATTAACTTGCTGGAACGCTACTACTCTCAATGCATCTCTATGTATTAGTCTTCATCACTATCTGATCTTGCAAAACAATTTGATCTTCAAGTATTGGTGACTGAGACCTTGTGTTTTACTCTAAAATGAAGCTTGTTTGCAATTCTTATTGATGCTTCATAACTGGTTCTTCTTCAACCTAAATTGAAACGTTTTGACAATCATGATGGTATTAGTTCTTAAGTCTGAGTTTAATCTCATCTTCATTCAGAATGATGTTATGTTCGAAAGTTTATGCCTCGATTTACAAAAGTTTAGCTTCCTCTTGTCTAGGGCTGGTTGTTGAATTTTTAAGGATGCCTCTAATTGGGCTAAGAGCTTAAGTTTAAGTCTGCTTTATGATTTAAATATCGCCTGTTATTACAGTGTTAACTTCAATCTCATTAACCTTGATTTCATCAGTTTGCAAGCCTGTATATAAACAGTTTTAAACATATTAATGCCTATTTCATAGAGATCTTTGTTAGTAAATTCAGCCAACTTTTCTTGCAGCTCGTAATTATCTCTTTCCAAGCATGAAATCTAATATCTGACTCTTTCACTCTCTTCTGATTGTTAACTTTCGTATCTCTCTTTCTCTCTTAATATTTCTTGTCTATACTGAGCTACCTCCATTTTCTCATTCTCAATTTTAAGTCTCTCCTACTCTATTTCTCTCATCTGCTCATCCTTCCATTATTAAATCTCTTCTACTTCGAGTTCTTTACGGCTTTCGAAGTCTTCAATTTCTCTGGTCACTCTCTCAAGCTATTCTTCGTATTCTTGCTGGAGATTTTAAACTTTTTGCTTTTCCTGCTTGAATCTTTGAATCTCAAATTCTAATTCCTGAATCTTTTGATCTAGCCTTTTTTAGGACTCGGAATCAAGTTGGTGAAGTGCTTTGGTTATAGATTGATTTCTAGCGGATTTTGGGGTTTCATGCAAACTACCCTAGTTATTAGTGGAAAGAGGAGGGTGAGTCATGGTATTCTCAAGTGATTAGGCTCCCTCGTATTGGTTGTTAGGAGTGATTGGTTGTGTTTAAGAAGTACCAGTAGTTACTGTATTTCTAGTATTTCCTGCTTCATTTCCACTTGGCACTTAAATCTTCATTGGAGTAACTTTCTTCGATTTACCCTTAGGAGATTTCTTCTTTTTATTTGTTCCAGTTTTAGTCTGAGATTAAGAATGAGACTGGACTGATTGGGACTCGAGCATATAATCAGCATCATGAGAGCCAATATGATCTAGTTAATTGGTATCAGGGAAAATTTGCATGCTTTAATTTTATAAGTACTTAGCTATGCATTTATGAAAAAATATCAAAAAATTGATTCATTTAATTTAAAATATTATGTAATGAATAAAGAAATTATAGCAGTTTTGATAGAACTGTTTGTCATCTATTAAATATTAGAGTTTCACAATATTGTAAAAATAAGTTTCTTAATTTATCAGCAAACACGCGATTTCAATTGGTAGAGACGGTAAACAAGTTTACTGTATTTTAGGAATGCATTTTTTATTTTACAAAAGGCTAAAAATGAAAATAACTGAAAAAAGGTAAATGAATTAATATATAAATTTGTTTTAGAGGAATTTTTAATGGTTAATTATAAATTTAATAAGCGCCATTTCCATATATTTTTCATAATTCTTATTCTAGCTGCTCAAATTCAGCTATGCTATTTCGATCAGAGAGAAGAATCTAATGTTCATCAATTTTCAATGGTAAAATATCACCACTCATTATGTTCTAATCGTTTTTAAGCATTTAAGGATTAACTTTGGCTTTTTTCTGCGAGATCTCGTTTTTAGATTATTGCTTCTTTGCTGTAGACTTCTTGTTGCTCTTGTTTCTTTCAATATATAAAGTATCAACAATATTATCAAATGATAAGTATCAAACAATTTGTTAGTCTGAGAGAATGATACAGAGTTTTAAGAAATTGATATCATTGAGGTATCATTGACGTGCTGATTTTATTAATTATTCAAAATTCTTGCTTAATTAACAACGTCTTCACTCTAATTCAAGTTCAATCCACCATTCACTTATTACTATCTAGATTTTGCAGCTACTGTGGTTCTTAATGGTTGATTCTCAATAGAATTTTTGAATTTTGGTTCATGCAATTGCTACTAAGAATGTGGTCTATTGGTCTGGCTAGCATTGGGAGAGGATTTCTAATTGGAGTGCTACTACTGTCTGCTTTGAGGTTGTTTCTGGTTGCTCTTTGAAGTTTAGTTCTAAGTTGAGGATTTTTTATAGGTTGAATTGTCGTTTGAGGAGATGGGGTTTGCGGATTAACCTCTAGGAGATTTGCTTATTGATAGAGTGTTTTGTTGGTTGGCAAAGTTTACATCAATAAACATTATAATCTGTAGAATTAAATGATTTGGAAAATAAAGTTATCAGCATAGTATTTATATTGCTTTTAAGCTGATTTAGACTATTCTAAAGCTTGCTTATTATTTGAGTTTCTTCTTAAATATTCCCTTTTTTATCCAGAAGCTACAACTTTATTGTTAAACTATTTACAAGTGAATAAAGGCTATTTTATCTAATTTATTATTGTAATAATATAACAGTTTACTATGATAGTTGTTTTGGTTATCAGCAACAAAGCCATCTTCCTACTAAAGTTTACTCTCCAGTAACTCTTCAAATGTCATTTTATGTTGTGAAATGGGCTTTTCCTCTCTGTCTTTGACTTAGTGATTTTCCTACTCATCAAACCCTTAATTGCTGCTCTTCTCGACTGATCTGAGTTGAGATGGGTCAACCTGGCCGAGTGACTGATTCATGTAATCGTGTGCTGCTGTCCTGCCACTGGCTGAGAGATGACTTTGATTTGCCAGTGAAGCTCCTTCTTCGTGATGAATACTCTAGTCGTGAAATCCACTCTCTGATAAGTGTGAATTCGAATGATGTGAAAATCTCTCTTAGAATTGCTAGTTTTGAGTAGTTAAGAGGTTTTAGTTCAGGAGTTACTACTGCTAGTTCAAAAACTGCAATTAAAGCAAATTGTTTGCTTAATTTATTTGATTGAAAGATGCATCGTTTCTTAAATCTTAGCCACTTAAATTGCCCATGTTTTACAGTATCTAGCTACTCATAAATTAAAATAGTAGTTTAATGAACTAGTAATAAAATTTCTAAGACTTTTATAAAAATAAATCAAAAATTGTATTTTATACAACTACTCTTTCCATCATAGTCACCTTCAATAAATTTGGTCTCATATTCAAGTTCAGAGACATAAGATTATTAATGCTATATCACAGATTGATTCTGACTTGTTTTATCAATTTATCTCAAATACTCCTGATCTGATAAGTTTTACTAATTCTAATGAACTTTAATAAGATACTTTTAATATAACATATAAAATAAATTTGAACTTATTGAGACTATGAATGAGGTGTAGCACTTGTATGTTATGAACTCACGAAGTCATTATTATTTTAAGACTTTTTATGGAAAGGTATTTAATTACTACTTTAATTTCCTTGGCTTTGCGGAGATGCAAAACTCTTTTCATGATTTGAAATGATGTCAGAATGATTAGTTTTATTTTAAGTTAAATAAGGAAATTTACGCTAAGTATTATTTTAAGTTTGTTTTTACTATAAATGATTATTTTGAGAAGGCCAGGAGACTGCAGCATTTGGATCAATGCTCTGCTTCTAACTTTCAAACATTGCCTTTTATTAAGTTTAGGAGACATCCATGCTCGAAGCTGGTCTCTATTTCTCTTATTCATTCGCGATATCAGATTACATATATCGAGACTAATCCAGCATCACACTCTAGTTTATTTGTTCATTCTATGTGTGATAGTTTTGCATTAAGTTCGGTTACTGCTGCATTTAGCTAATCTGTTGAGGTTTAGCCTAGGAGATTTATGAATTCTTCAATTATTGTTGTTACTATTATTAGAGCTACTACTACTGCTTCTGCTGTCCTTCTTACTAGCCGATGAAGGTCGCAATCTTTCTGTATTAGTTCAAAGTTTCATTTATTTGCTGATAGTTCTAGACAAATTGTTGATGCTGTGAGGAGCCTCCTGTCATATTACTCTAGGGTAGAGCACCGCTGAAGTTAGCTGACTGATTTATGAGTCTACTGGTGTCCATTGGAGTGGTTAAATTAGTATTGATTTCACTTTGCTAAATTTGAGATAAGGGGTTTTGGTTTTTTTAGGCTTAAAAGCTTTACTGTTAGAGCAACATTAAAGCTTAAGCTAAAGAATTCTAACCAGATGGTGTGTTAGATGTAGTATTTGGTAATTGCATCGATGTCTGCTGTTATTATTAGGCTAGTAGCTGTTGAAGAAGTAATTGTTAAGTTAGAGGATTTTATTGCTACTACTACTGCTACTATTGTTATTGTTGTTAAGCCAAAAACTGCTGTTACAGTTGTTATAGTTGAAGTTATTGATTGTTTATGAGTTAAGGCTGCTGTTATTGCTAATTCAAAACTAAACTTTCTGAATGCGAAAAAAAGGATAAAATAAAGATATTATGGAAGTTACAAAATACATCTCTTTAAATTGGTTTAACTTGCTTATGTCAAGAGATTAATTTGGGTTTTATGGCTGTCTCTGGACATTACTTTAGATTTATGTCGATTAGGCTAACAAAGATTGCATTAACTAAAGTTATTATTGCTACATTAACATCTGCATAATTTATGGATTTCCTTGGGCTTAATCAGACAATTAAGAAGGAACACTTTATTGCTGTTAAAGACTTTTCTACAAAAAAATTACTAAATCTATAATCCAAATAGGAAAGATTTTAAATGACTCTGATTCTATTGAAGTTGTTGAAGAATATTTTGGATGTTAGGGTTTGCTAGATTTTACAAATTAATGGGTGTCTGCTATTGTTAACTTGTGGATTGCGCCTAAGCCAAAGTTGAGAATCCACTGACTGACCCTAATCCTGAAGGATTTACATTGGCTTATAGTTGGTTTGTCTGTTATTGGTGTTGAAATACCCCTCCAGTGAGTCCACTCATATCCTTTTACTGTTGTAATAAACCGGGATGTCTCTGAACTCTCAAGTTTTCACTGCTCATTGCATCTCTCAATCTGTTTTGGTTCTGGATTTGCAATGGTTAAGCTTGATCTGCAAATCTATTTCCAATGAATTATGTCAAAATTATTAAACTGAGAACTAATTTATATTTTACAGAATTTTATCAATGTATTACTGTTGTTAAGAAGATGGCTGAAGTTTCATCTGCTGTTAGTCGCTAAGCAACTGCATCTATTCAATTTGATTTTATCCTCCATTAGCAATTAAATGAATTTCATATTTAGTTACATTTCTATTTTTTATTTACTAGCATTGCCAGCAGCATAATCGAAATTATACTTGCTAGTCACATTGGCTGTTGCATTTGAATTTGTACTAGTAATGGGACTGTAGTCACTGAATCTATTTGTTTGACTGGAATTTTTCATTTACGGCCCTAATGAATGAGGCGATCTTTAGTTATACATTATTTCTTTAAGTTTTCTGTTATAATTATAGTTATAAAAATATAAGGATTATTACTATTTCTTTTTTCAAATTTACTATTAAATTTAAATTGAAAATTATATTGCTCACTTCCACTTTCCAATAAAATCTTTTCAATCTTCTCTTTAAACTAAATATAAATTCATGTATACTATGTACGAAATACATGTGATTTATGTTCTTCTTAATAATTAAGTTGAATATGTTCTATAGAATAAAACTAAATAGTTAGTGACAGAGTAAAACTACTCTTTATATATGATTGTTTTGTAATTAACTTAAGAAAGTTAACACTTTGAATTGTATAAATTCTCATAGATATTAAATGGTTTTATGGTGTGTTTTTTGAATAGTTGGCTGCTCTCAAATTTTTTCAAATGTGATTTTTTAGCTGAAATGGAATTGCTCATTCAACTGTGAGATAGGGATTATATACTAGTTCCAAGCACTTTCTCTTCTCTTAATGAAGTTTAAGGCTTTGTCTCTGGCTGCGGAACCTTGTGGTCTGGAGGTTTTAACTGGAGAGTTACCGAAGTCGTGGGATTATTGAGAAATAAGTATATAAAGATAAAAATTTATAAAAAGATTAAATTAAAACTATCTCGAATATAACTCAACAATAACCCATGCTGTTGGTTCTGAAACTAGCTCCTCTTCTGTTTTGCTTCACAATTTTATAGTATTCCTAATCGTTTGTTCTCAAGAAGGGGATCTGATTCTTATCAAACTATGCCAATATATCTTTATAGTCAATTTATTTATATTACAAGTTTTTTATAATATAAAGGTTTAGCAATTGTCTACTTAAGTTTATCAGTAATTTTGTATTTGTTCGTTTTATCATCTAATAAACCTATCTAATTAATCCCCCAACTATATCAACTATAATATAATACAGTTTAAGTAGAAGGGTGTTGAGTAGGGTGCAGTTTAACCGAATTAAGTTTGAGCACTTTTCATGGTTTAGCTGCCATTGAAGCTACTGCCTGTTTGGCCCATCATTGCCACCATGTTGTTACTTTTACCAGTACTGCCGCCCTCAACTGCTGTTGATGGTGATAGTTGTTTATTACCATATGAAATTATAATAGATTCAATTCATGCCTAAGTAGAATTAAAAGAGTGATTGGAAAGATCTCATAAATGGGTTGTAAGAGCTGTTACGTTTTCTAATGCCAGCTACTGACTGTGGAGGAGCTGATTCTTTAAAGAAATCTTGCGATGTAGCTGTCATACCTAATTTATTGATTTTAGAAATCTATAAAATAATTTATAATTATAAATCACCCAATTCACCCCTTCATATTAACAAAACCTAATATATTAGTTGTTTATACCTTGATAATTTTTGGGTTGATCAAAGAATTCTTTAAAAGTTCTATGCATTCTCTGATTGTTTTTACTGTTTTTGACTTAAAAATTCTTTACCCAAGCCATTTCCCCGTAAATATCTCTCTCTTTGTCTACTTTAGACCAATCAGGCATTCTTGTACCCTTTATTTCATTCATTTCATAAGGATCTGGCATTTTAATTAATCAAACATTTTAATACAAAAAGAACTTGTTCTAATAAATTAAAATTACTTAATAATCATTCTCAAAGGCTTTAGGGCTAAACTGGGATTAACTCTGGATGTTTTATCGAAATATTACTATATAAAGCGCAATTAATCACAAATTATTGAGTCATATAAATACAAAACTAGAGTCTAGTTATAAACTGTGAGTTCTCGGATGATTGCAAATTCGTTATTCTAGTAATACTTACTTTGTAGTATGTGTGATTAGATTGATTGAAGAGTGATGGGCAAATGTGGTGTCTACCATCCCAATTAGGGTCATTGAGCAACCTACCATCTTCAGATTACTTCTTCGATTTTGGACTTGGTGACATTTAGTTGCTCAATATTACTTTACTGTATATCACTAATATTAACAATCTATTTGAGAAGATGATACTATGAATTTCATTATATTTATGTTGCTCAATCTACCTCTGAGAGATTGACGAACTGGTGAATTACCACCCATAGAAGCGACTGGTGGTCTGAAGTCCTCCATTATTACTATGCGTTCTTAAGACATAACTGTTTGTGAGTTTTTATGATTAATTATTCTTAGATATGTTTTTCTGAATTGAGAATTAGCTTTTTTATATCCTTCGAGATTTATTAGGGTCAAATGTAAGAAAAAATCATTATAAAGAAAGTTTAATGTTATATTTAATCTCTACCTTAAGATTTTTTTAGTTCTCTTTTTAATAATTCTTTTAAATAAATTAAAATATTGCTAAATTATAAACTAGAAAATATTTATAAATTGCTTCTACCTAATACTAGCTTTTGTATGAATAAAATTAAAATTTATTCTACTCAAAATTACTATATTAATTCTTTTCAAGCACTTTGATGTGTAGGGTGTGGGTCGCATAACTAAAGAGGAATTCAAGCGAGCTTTGACAAGGCCAATGTCTCTGGAACATAAACTAACTTTTATACTTCATGATTTCTTGACTCCACTCCAATCATTCACTAATAAATGATAAAATATAGCAAGGTATTTTATTAATAGTATATTCATTTGTGATTGCTAAAGAGCTATAAACTAACACCAGGTGGTTTATTCGACAGATTCTCGAGAGACAAGAAAGTTGTCAATCTCATGGATTTCAGGTAATCACTTAAATTAAATCTTACATCAATTTCTAACAATATTAATTTATAGAGAGATCATGAGACAAATGTTGAGAATTGAGCTTTCAGAAGACGAGGAGAATCTCCTAGTTGCAGCTATTAATGGAATCTACGGTCCACACACTAATGGCGTTCTTGATAAAAACAACTTCATTAATTTCCTCACCAGAAGTAAGAAATAAAATATAATGAATCTTTGATGTTAAATTAATTGTTGTATATAGGCTTCATAGTAAAATCATTTGCAAAGGGTGATGAAGTGGTTGCTAGAAAGTCACTTGTTAAAATTAGGGAGATGACTAAAGTTAAACGTGGAAATAAGACTTTTATGGAATTAATCACACCATTCTTGGATGAACTTGCTCAACAGCAGAAGAATCAACAGCCTGTCATCAACATTTTATCATATCATATTTAGCAATGGAATTTCATAATAAATAGAAACAATAAAACAAAATAATTAGAGATCAACATCAGAAACTTGAAGATGTTCTTGTTCATCACTTACAACTTGAATCAATATGAAATTGAAAATTTAATTGATTTCTTAGATAGAGACAACAATGGGTTTGTGGGAGCAATTGACATAGATAAACAACTAAAGTGATTATAAAATGAATATTAATAGATAAAACAATAAAATCAGAGCATAAAACGCTCATCATTTTTACTTTTAAATAAATAATTTAAGATTCACTTTGCTAAGTAGTATTAATGTGTCTCTCTACAAATATCTATAGGAATATCTTCTCTCAGAAATGAGGACTTATTTTTTATATTAATTCACCACATTCTCTGCAGTAGTGATAGTTGTCTTTCATTTTCTCATCACAGCAAATTAGTGGAATAATAATAATTTATAATTATTTTTACTATTATTTTATTGTGTTTTTACTGAATGCACTGGCAGCCTGCCCAACACCCCATTAGACAGCATACTCCCGCAGCCCCGTAGGCATGTTTACCATTAGATCGTTTGACAATGGACATTCCAGAGTGAAAACAATGAGGGCAGATTAAGTATTGTGGGTGATAGGGCAGTGGCTGAATCATTGAGGAAGCAAGTGATGTCATTATTGCAGATGATGTCCTCGAGTCATTTACACATATTATGTGATAAATTGATTAACTATATGAAAATGATATAACTAGATTGTAGCTGAAAGCGCTTAGCCTGGAATTTGTATGCTGGTGATGGATAGATTTCTAGCATTTTAAGGGATCTGAATCCATATTTTTAGTACTACCATCTTCTATTTCTCTTGTTTTTCTATCAGTATATTAATAGAAATATTTAAAAGTTTTAATGGCAATTGTTCTTACTAAATTGACTAATAAATTGAGATATTTGTCTAAAATTATTATAAATTATATATAAATAGAGTATACTGTTGATAATCGATTAAATTATTAGATCTTACGAATTCATTTAATTGATTGTTTTAATGTTAATTGATAAAAGCTTCATCATTGAGTTTAATGACCATGCCATTATTAAATTAGAAAGTTATAAGGATAGGGTGACCCACAGGGGCCCGAGGCCGGAGACTTTCTGATAGAGCTTTCTACTACACTAAGGCCTACCGAAGGCAGGTAGGGGGTTGCTGGACGCAACGCATTAGGGGCCAGTCGGCGGGGTTCAATCTGTCAGATCCTAGACTCCTCGAGTCGTCTGTACGCTAAGGATTTCCCTGCATAGATGAGCTTCCTGGCTTGAGTTCAGTTTCCTAGGTAATAGGGAGCAGGATGAAGGTACGCTCTGCCTTCGAAAGTGAGAAGACGGAACCATCGAAGCCAACGATAAGGATTTTTCTCACACACCGGGTTAGGGTACTGAAGCTATCCACAGCGAAAGGACAGGGATTACGTTTCCCAGCAGCGGTGGGACCGGTAAGCGTTTTTCTCCACCTTCTATCACCAAATTGGATCTCACAAGCTCTGTTGTGTGACATCTTGATTCTGGGAGAAGACTAGGTGATAGCGAGATTGGTTTTTTCGGAGTTTTCTACTTTACGACTGTCAAGTCACGGAAGTTTGCCACGTCAACTCACTCAGATACGTCTACGTCACGACTAAAATGATGGTTTGATTTTTGTATTAAACAGTGATATGTTAAATTTATTGATTTTAAATCATTAATCATCATCAATGACCATGCCACTCATTCCATACTCATCGTCAAGCAGGATTTTATTTTAATTACTTGCTTAATTTATTTGGAACAGCATGTCATTATCAACATTACTAAATTAATTTGTTCGTAAATATAATGTAAAATTTTAATGGGTATTTTTTTATAATTGATTGATTTAAATAAATGAAAGCCAGAAAACTTTGCTGCTTTCAAAGTTATGAATATATGTAAAAATCTACAGAATAATATCTATATTATTGGAGTAATTTGGAATATATTCACTAGATATAAAATTGAATGCCAGTTTTATAGTAATATAATGGCTCAATATTTATTATAAATTTATGACTCCCTTTTTTTAAATTACAATAATTATAATCCAAACATTGCTAACTTCCCTAGCTTTATGATTTAATTATTACATAAGAAATAAAATTAAATTGAGAAATTTTTTATTTATAATTAGAATCCTCAATACTAACAAAGAACTGTTATATTTGTTAAATTTAGAATAAAAATGTTAGTTAATATCATAAACCTCAAGTCAAAGTGTATAAAATTTGGCGTCATTTAACATTTACTCTTCTTGAAATTAATTTATTAGTTTCTTTAATATAGAAATATAGTAAATAATTTATTAATAAATTTCTTATAAAATTAATTTCGAATAACTAATCTATCAGTGTGATATTAGAAATTTAGTTATATTCTAGTCTTTTATTTCTCAGCTGAATTTATTATTATTTTTGATTGAGTGTCTTCTTTGAGTTTTGCATTTGAATAAAATGTATAAGCATATTCAACCTCATCTGTATTCTTAATCATTCCTATTGTATTTTCTTCTTTAATTTACTATAAAAAATATATGAATAATAATAATTATATAACACTTGAATAAAAGGAAAATGCTGCATAAAATATGAAATATATAATATATAAATTTAGGGCAAGGGGTTTATAGTGAATTCTTCTTAGAGTGATTACTGTTCCATTATAATACTGTCTCAATTAAATAAATAATTCTGCTCAATAAACTAATAAAACTTCTTAATTAATTATCATTTTTTATATTAAATTATTGATAAAAATACTACATCATTATGTTATAAATCATTAAGTTAATATAATAAAATAATAGAGTAATCTTAATTTTTTTTAAATACAATTAACATTTCTATTTATACTTTTAAAATTTGTCTTTAAATACACATCTGGCTATATAAAAATTAAAATTAATTTATACATAATAAAATCAAGAATATTAATATTGTTTATTCTTTTCCTATATGTTACAATCTATTTGCAGGAGAAGAATATATTTAAACTTATAAAAGTTCATAGATCCATTCGATGACCAATCATTCACTAATTCTTAAGTATTAAATATAGTGAAAATAGTCATTTTAAGATAATGAGCTTTAAAAGTCTTAAATTATTTCTCGGTTTTAAATATACATTCAGTTATTATTGATTAATCCATATGAAATCGGATATAAATAAGATTAATTTAATAAAAGATTATGAAAATAAGGAAAACTTGTCAATATTATACAGTTTGTTGGTTAGAGTA